>WNWK01030299.1:0-23617 GCA_009830355.1 Cherax destructor
TGTGTGTGTGTGTGTGTGTGTGTGTGTGTGTGTAAAGTAAAATAAAGGTTTATTTCTTGTAAAAGTTACAATATGTAATTATATATGTAATATATATATATATATATATATATATATATATATTGCATAGATAAGACTGGTCAATTAGGAATACTCGATTAAAATGAAGTCCTTTCGAAAATTTTCTCTTAAACGTTTAAAGATATATATTTTTCATTTATGTTAATGTAAAAATTAATAATTTTGTACCAAAAGAACCTTAGAAAACTTACCTACCTTTATTATAACAAGCACAGTTTAATTTAGCCTAATCCAACTAAATATACTTTAGATAAGTTTATAATAATTTAATAATAAACAAACTCAATGAAATATATTTTTTTCATTAGGTTCAGAAGGATTTTGACGAAATTATTGCACACACAAATTTTCGCTTGCCTTATTCGGCAATATATATATATATATATATATATATATATATATATATATATATATATATATATATATATATATATATATATATATATATATATACATATATACACATAGAAAGATCGCAGTCAACAGGTCCCCAAGACTGCTACTGGGGATGGTCAAGTTTCCCCTGGCAGCGCTCTTATCCATTCGGCCACACAAATGCCACATAAGCTGGGCAGCCAGGTTCACCGTCCCCAGTAGCAGTATCGAGTCCTGTTGACTACGACACGCTTGTTTCTGCGTGGTGCATTGATATATATATATATATATATATATATATATATATATATATATATATATATATATATATATATATATATATATATATATATATATATATGCAAGACAACCACTATGAAAAATAGAGGAATTCCAAGCGCTTTCGTGACTACTCACATTATCAAGGAACTATAAAAGGAAACATGACAAGAAGGCTTATATAAGGGCAAGACTGCACCTCACAGTCACATCACACTAACAAAGACTACACCTCACAGTAGCGTAACAACGCACGACTCTGTGAAGAGGAACATAAGAAAGGACCTGAAACTCTTCCCAAGAATTAAGATTAGTCCAATTTATCATTAAATTCTTCCCAAATTTTATTAATTATAAATGAATCCAATTTATATAAACCAAAAGAAATATTCATATTATTTTCAAAACTACTTTTTATGAAACATGATTCTATTATATTCCTCTCAACCATGGACTTGCTTGATACAACCTTCTCAGCATTTTGAAAATCAATTGGATGGTTAAAATCTTCACATGAATAAATAGAGCATTAGAATCTTGTCCAGTTCTAATGCTATATTTATGTTGTTTTAATCTTAGTTCAAGATTTTACCAGTTTGACCGTAATAAACTTTATCGCATATTTTACAGGGAATCTTATAGACACATCCGTCAGCATTTTGGGGGAATTTTTATCAAAAGTCTTTTACTGTATCAAGATTTTTAAATACCACTTTGATATTAAAATTCTTAAGAAAGGAAGGCATATCAACAAGTTTCATGGTAAGGAGAACCAACATATTTTGGTTGAATAAGGTTGGTTGTCCCTTTTTGGATTGTAAAAAGTATTTCTAGCTATTTTAAAAGATTTATCAATTACGTTTCTTGGGTATTTTAAATCATTAGCTATTTCATAAATTTTAGAGATTTCTTCATCTATGAACTCTGGACTACAAATACGTAAAGCTCTCAAAAACATTGAAGAAAAAACCGACACTTTAACTCAATCTTGATGTGAAGAATAATAGTGTACATAGGAACAATTATTTGTAGGTTTTCTGTAAATTTTAAATTTAAAATCAATGTTACCCTTAATAATAAAAACATCTAGGAAGGGCAATGAGTTATTTACTTCGAATTCAACAGTAAAATTTATAGAATGAGCTAAGCTATTTAATTGCACAAGGAAATGGTTTATGTCTACATTCTTAGGCATAAGGCACAAAATATCATCAACATATCTATACCACTTAGTTCTATTGGGAAGGATTGTGTTAAGCAATCTTGTTTCGAAAAATTCCATATATAAATTACTATACAAGTGGAAAATGGGTATAAACAAAGGGGATATAAATAAGGTCTTGAGGATATCTCTCCAAGAGAGAACCCGCAATAATGGATTCAAGTTAGATAAGTTTAGATTTAGAAAGGATATAGGAAAGTATTGGTTTGGAAATAGGGTAGTTGATGAGTGGAACAGTCTGCCTAGTAGGGTTATTGAAGCTAGGACCTTGGGTAGTTTCAAATATAGGTTGGATAAATTCATGAGTGAGAGGGGTTGGATTTGAGTGGGACTCGCGCATGAGTGGGTAGAATTGTCAAAGCTTATTTCTTGGGTAGCATTGAAAATTGGGTTGAGCAAACATTCTGTTAGTGGGACGGATTGTGAAGGACCTGCCTGGTGTGGGCCAGCGGGCCTGCTGCAGTGTTCCTCCTTTCTTATGTTCTTATGTTCTTATGTGAGTAGTCACGAAAGCGCTTGGAATTCCTCTATTTTTTCATAATGGTTGTCTTGCATATTTTGATATCACCTGTTTACTGTGATCTTTTTGCATATATATATATATATATATATATATATATATATATATATATATATATATATATATATATATATATATATATATATATATATATGGAAGTGCATACACTCAGGGAGCTGTGCAGCAGTGTGTGTGTTGATACTCAATGCCAATGTAAAGCGCAATTAACCAGCAGAGGTGTAGAGATAGTGTGGGCAAGTAGTTTTGCAAGGTATACTCAGTCACCAAACACCTAACTTGCGTCGGTGGTATTACCCGTCAGCACTATAACAACACAAACTTTTGCAATACACTGGATACACAAATAGCTTGTAACAGTATCACACAATTTAAGCAGGTTTGCACTGCAACGATGTAGGGAGGCTTGTAGAGACAGTGTAGAAGACAATGGAGACAATACAGCCGACGACGCTTTCAGGATAGGCATCCTATATTATGAACACAGGTGTAGTCTTGTGGCCTGTCCACCTGCTTGTAACTGAGTCAGTGCGATAAACAATTAGCTATGTAGGGACAAGCAAAATACAGCAATGAATAACTTCTTAGTTACATTTTCGTTCACCAGAGATATGTACAAGTTATGTACACTATATACAGAGTAAATGTACAAGAGACATGGTTGAACCGTCTCCGACCAGACTTGGAGGTAAGTCTACCAATTCTCCTCTATGAGTCTCAGACATATCTTCAAAGAATTATTGAGCATTTCCATGACTAGCTGGATGAACTGAGTCTACCTGGAGGGTATTCCGGGGATCAACGCCCCCGCGACCCGGTCCATGACCAGGCTTCTTGGTGGATCAGGGCCTGATCAACGAGACTGTTACTGCTGGCCGCACGTAGTCCAACGTACGAACCACAGTCCGGCTGATCCGGCACTGACTTTAAGTATCTGTCCAGCTCCTTCTTGAAGACAACCAGGGGCCTATTGGTAATTCTCCTCATGGCTAGTGGGAGACTGTTGAATAGTCTTGGACCCCAGACACTTATTGTGTTTTCTCTTGTACCAATGGCGCCCCTACTTTTCACTGGGGGTATGTTGCATCGCCTGCCAAGTCTATTGCATTCGTAGGGAGTGATTTGTGTGTGCAGATTAGAGGCCAGTTCCTCCAGGATCTTCCAGGTGTAGATTATGATGTATCTCTCTCGCCTGAGCTCCAGTGAGTACAAGTCAAGTGCTTCCAAGCGTTCCCAGTAGTTAAGGTGTTTAATGGAACTTACATGTGCAGTAAAGGTTCTCTGTACATTCTCTAGATCTGCAATTTCATCTGCCTTGAATTGGGATGTTAATGTACAGCAGTATTCCAGCCTAGAGAGAACAAGTGATTTAAAAAGGATCATCATTGGCTTGGGATCTCTTGTCTTGAATGTTCTCATTATCCATCCTATCAGTTTCCTCGCAGATGTGATAGTGGCACTGTTGTGATACTTAAGATAAGATAAGATTTCTTCGGATTTTTAACCCCGGAGGGTTAGCCACCCAGGATAACCCAAGAAAGTCAGTGCGTCATCGAGGACTGTCTGTCTTATTTTTATTGGGGTCCTTAATCTTGTCCCCCAGGATGCGACCCATACCAGTCGACTAACAACCCAGGTACCTATTTGCTGCTAGGTGAACATGACAACAGGTGTAAGAAAACACGTCGAAATGTTTCCACCCGCCCGGAATCGAACCCGGGCCCTCCGTGTGTGAAGCGAGAGCTCTAGCCACCAGACCACCGGGCCACCCCTTGAAGGTGAGATCCTCAGACATTACCACTCCCAGGTCCTTCACATTCCTTTTCCGCTCTATTGTGTGATTAGAGTTTGTAATATACTCAGTTCTAGCTAGTATTTCCTCCAGTTTTCCATAATGGAGTAGTTGGAATTTGAACATCATATTGTTCTCCGTTGTCCATTGGAAAACTTGGTTTATATCTTCTTGGAGATTTACCGAGTCCTCAATGGATGACACTCTCATGCAGATCCTAGTATCGTCTGCAAAGGATGATACAGTGCTGTGGTTTACATCTCTGTCTATGTCTGATATGAGTATGAAGAACAGGATAGGAGCGAGTACCGTGCCTTCACTATGGCAGCTTCCGATATAGCTCTTTACCAGTACTCTTTGTGTTCGATTGGTTAGAAAGTTGAAGATCCATCTTCAATTATCAAAGACTTTTGCATAATCTGTGTATGCTACATCTACATTCTGTTTGTTTTCCAGTGCATCTAAGACCATATCATAAGGGTCTAGTAGTTGAGAGAGGCAGGAGCGACTTGCTCTGAAACCAGGTTGTCCTGGATTGTGCAATTTTTGGGAGTCAGTGGTTTGCAATCCTGCTTCTTAGAACTCTTTCTAAGATTTGTATGATGTGGGACGTTAAAACTATTGGTCTATAGTTCTTAGCTATTGCTTTCCTGCCACCTTTATGGAGTCGGGCTATATCCATTATTTTAAGTGACTGTGGAATCTCACCTGTGTCTATGCTCCTTCTCCATAACATACTTAGGGCCCGTGAGAGGGGTTTCTTGTAGTTCTTAATGAACACAGAGTTCCACCAGTCTGGGAGTAGTTAGCAGGGCCCCAACTGTTATACTGTTTATTGTTGGTTAGCTGGTCGGGAGGGCAGCCTATATGGGCATATGACATACGTCGAATAAAATGTCACATACTCTTTGTATGCCACAGCTTATATAAATAAAACATAAAAATGAAACAAAACAAGAATCATGTATAGAAAAATTAATTAAAAACAAACATATTTAATTATTTACTTAATTCAAAATGTTTTGTATTTTTCTCTCATTTTATATTTCAATATATTTTTTCAACATTATATAACAAGTCTTAAATATTTCAGTTGTGAATGATGCTGCCAACGTAGTGACCAAGAGCTAGAGTCTGACTCCCATCAACAGTGTGTGAGAACCACACCATCAACAGTGTGTGAGAACCCCACCATCAACAGTGTGTGAGGAACACACCATCAACAGTGTGTGAGAACCACACCATCAACAGTGTGTGAGAACCACACCATCAACAGTGTGTGAGGAACACACCATCAACAGTGTGTGAGAACCACACCATCAACAGTGTGTGAGGACCACACCATCAACAGTGTGTGAGGACCACACCATCAACAGTGTGTGAGGACCACACCATCAACAGTGTGTGAGGACCACACCATCAACAGTGTGTGAGAACCACACCATCAACAGTGTGTGAGGAACACACCATCAACAGTATGTGAGGACCACACCATCAACAGTGTGTGAGGAACACACCATCAACAGTGTGTGAGGACCACACCATCAACAGTGTGTGAGGACCACACCATCAACAGTGTGTGAGAACCACACCATCAACAGGCTGCCAGAACCACACCATCAACAGACTGCCAGAACCACACCATCAACAGACTGCCGGAACCCCACCATCAACAGACTGCCGGAACCACACCATCAACAGACTGTCAGAACCACACCATCAATAGACTGTCAGAACCACACCATCAACAGACTGTCAGAACCACACCATCAACAGACTGTCAGAACCACACCATCAACAGACTGTCAGAGCCACACCATCAACAGACTGTCAGAAACACACCATCAACAGTGTGTGAGAACCACACCATCAACAGACTGTCAGAACCACACCATCAACAGACTGTCAGAACCACACCATCAACAGTGTGTGAGAACCACACCATCAACAGGCTGCCAGAACCACACCATCAACAGGCTGCCAGAACCACATCATCAACAGACTGCCAGAACCACACCATCAACAGACTGTCAGAACCACACCATCAACAGACTGCCAGAACCACACCATCAATAGACTGTCAGAACCACACCATCAACAGACTGTCAGAACCACACCATCAACAGACTGTCAGAACCACACCATCAACAGACTGTCAGAGCCACACCATCAACAGACTGTCAGAACCACACCATCAACAGACTGCCGGAACCACACCATCAACAGATTGTCAGAACCACACCATCAACAGACTGCCAGAACCACACCATCAACAGACTGCCAGAACCACACCATCAACAGACTGTCCAAACCACACCATCAACAGACTGTCAGAACCACACCATCAACAGACTGTCCGAACCACACCATCAACAGACTGTCAGAACCACACCAACAGACTGACAGAACTACACCATCAACAGACTGTCAGAACCACACCATCAACAGACTGGCAGAACCACACCAACAGACTGTCAGAACCACACCAACAGACTGTCAGAACCACACCATCAACAGATTGTCAAAACCATACCATCAACAAGCTGTGAGAACCACATCATCAACAGACTGTCAGAACCACAAAATCAAGAGACTCAGAACCACACTGGCTTATAGATCTACTATTACTGGGTGTCAAACCCACTCTTGTTGGCTGTTAGAACTACTGTTGTTTAGTGTCAAAGCCACTCTTGCTAGCTGCTAGAAGTACTCTTGCTAGGTGTCAAAGTCACTCTTGCTAGCTGCTAGAAGTACTCTTGCTAGGTGTCAAAGCCACTCTTGCTGGCTGTTAGAAGTACTCTTGTTTAGTGTCAAAGCCACTCTTACTAGCTGCTAGAAGTACTCTTGCTAGGTGTCAAAGCCACTCTTGCTGCTGCTAGAAGTACTCTTGCTAGGTGTCAAAGCCACTCTTGCTGGCTGTTAGAAGTACTCTTGCTAGGTGTCAAAGCCACTCTTGCTGGCTGCTAGAAGTACTCTTGCTAGGTGTCAAAGCCACTCTTGCTGGCTGCTAGAAGTACTCTTGCTAAGTGTCAAAGCCACTCTTGCTGGCTGTTAAAAGTACTCTTGCTAGGTGTCAAAGCCACTCTTGCTGGCTGCTAGAAGTACTCTTGCTAGGTGTCAAAGCCACTCTTGCTGGCTGTTAGAAGTACTCTTGTTTAGTATCAAAGCCACTCTTGCTGGCTGTTAGAAGTACTCTTGTTTAGTATCAAAGCCACTCTTGCTGGCTGTTAGAAGTACTCTTGCTAGGTGTCAAAGCCACTCTTGCTGGCTGCTAGAAGTACTCTTGCTAGGTGTCAGTTCTGGGATGCAAGATGAGTCGTGCAGGTGATAAAGTTCTCTCTATCCCTGCGCTCGGTCGTCCATTTCGTCTTGGAAATCTTTACGACTGTGCAAATGAAAATTTAATCCCGGGAATAACACTCTGGGACCAAGCAACACTAAAGGGAAAAACAGTTCAACAACTTGAAACCTCGAAATTCTCCATAATTGCATCTGATTCATTGGAAAAGAAAAGCAATGCTCTTGATATAAATGCTGACATGAAGTTAAGTTTCCTTGCTGGTCTGCTTAATGTCTCGGGGTCTGCTAAGTACTTAGACAATGAGAAGTCTTCTAGCAGACAAGAAAGAGTCACTTTACATTATAAGTGTACTACTAAATCTGAACAGATGACGATGGAACAGCTTGGTCATGGGAGAGTGGAACATCCTGAGGTATTTGACAAAGGCACTGCAACACATGTAGTCACTGGAATAATATATGGGGCTCAGGCTTTCTTTGTTTTTGAGAGAGATTGTTCCTCCTCTTCACATGACAAGGAAGTTCATGGAGATCTGAATGTTATGGTTAAAAATTTACCGAAAATTAATATTGATGGGAGTGGAAATCTAGACATTACCGAGCAAGAAAAGAAGAATGTTAAGACATTTACTTGTAATTTCGATGGAGATTTTCTTCTCCCTGAAAATCCATGCAGCTACGAAGATGCTGTTAAGATTTATAAGGAATTACCACATCTTTTAGGAGAGAAAGGAGAGAAAGCTGTACCAGTCAAAGTTACGCTGTATCCTCTAACACTCTTGGATAATAGAGCTTGTAAACTTGTCCGTGCTATTAGTGCAGATTTGACCAGTAAAACAGAAAATGTATTTGAAGAATTCCATTCACTGACTGTGCGGTGCAACGATTTAGATAATACTCCTGTAGTAGAAGCAAATAATGCAATGCAAATGAAAATATCTAAATTTAAATCACTGATTACAGCTTACAAGTTTAAACTTCAAGGGGATCTGTCAGAGTTATTACCCGGCATCAGAGGAGGTGGCACCGAGGAATCCCGTCTAGCTGAACTTCTTCAGAAAAAAGAAACCTCTCCGTTTAGCTTCCATAACTTAGACACTTGGCTTAAAGGTGAGGAAAAACTTGTAAAAATTCTCAATGAATATTTCAAAAAGTTTTCAGAGATAAAGTTTGCCTCTCAACCTGGTGATTTTGACTCCATAATTATGAGTCCTGAGAACGACTACGTTCTTTGCTTCAGATTTCTTCTGCCTCAAAACAACTCCCAACTTTCTAAAATGGAATTATATAATTCAAGAGAAAATGACAGTAAAAGTGACCATACTGATGAAGGAAGGAAACCTGAGAATAGCTTGTCGACAAAAGACGTAGATGATAAAATCTCCATAATGGAGAAAGCCATACTATTTAGTAACTTTTTTGGCTCTAATAAAAGGCGAACAGGAACTGCCTTCGTAGTGGAAATGGAATTTTCTAATATATTACAATTAGAGGCTCATATACAGTGTTACAGGCATGGTCGTCTCTTACATAACAATTATGAACTTCCCTCTGCACCTGGGATACCTCAAGGCGACACTGCACAAAGTACTCATAAAAGTATTTCCATTCAATGGAACTCACCAGACTATGGCGCATCAACTGTCCAGACATATGAAATTCTTTGTCAACAAGTCAATACAAGCAGTCCTCCTGTGAGCTTCACAACAAGTGCCGAGACTCACAGTTTCACCGTTCCAAACCTTGAGCCCAATTGTGCTTACCTTGTGAGTGTAGCGAGTGTATGCGAGGCCGGCGTAGGTCCCTCCAGTGAGCAAAACACAGTCTTCACTCGACCAACCAGCCCTCCAGGGAAGCCAAAAGTGTATCAAACTTCAACAAAAACTATAGAAATACGTTGGTGTCAACCACTGTGCCGTGGTTCAGATTGTAACATACAGTGTTATGTAGTGAAGATCCTGAAAGAAGAGACAAACACATGGGAAGAAATTGCAACCACAAAAGCAGAAGAGCTTTTCTATAGAACAGTAGTTACACCAGACGCTGTTCCTATATTTAAGATAGCTGCTGATTGTGGCAATGATAGATGCAGTGTGGACAGTGATCCTAGTGATCCCGTTACAGTAAAAACTGATAACAGGCTTACAAGAGCTAATAACAATAAAATATTGAAAGAAAAAATATGTAATATATTAAATCTTGTGCCTGGAAGTACTCCACAGATTTATATGCTCCATGCAAAGTTAATTACTGACAAAAAGGAAGATTTAATCCGAAAGTATGAGCTAGGAACGCCAAAGCATAATAGTCAGGAAAAAGTAATCTTACTAGTTGGAAAAACAGGAGCAGGCAAAACAACTTTGATCAACAGTCTTATCAATTATTTGTTTGGTGTTAAATGGAAGGATGAATTTCGCTTCAAACTGATATCAGAAGACAGTGGTGGATGCCAGGGCAAGACACGACATATTACTTCTTACACCATACACCATCAAGAGGGCTTCAACTATCCCAACACTCTCACCATTATTGATACTCCAGGGTTTGGTGACACTTATAGAGTGATGATAGATAGAGAGCTCACCAGTCTGATACGCACGTTCTTTAACACCATAGGTACAGTTGGTATTGACCATATTGATGCTCTAGGCTTTGTGTGTCAGTCGTCACAGTCTCAAATAACTCCAGCACAAAAGTTCATTTTTAACCAAATGTTCTCCCTGTTTGGCAAAGACATTAAAGATAATACTTTTTTGTTTCTCTCTTTTGCTGATTTGCAAAAACCACAAATTCTTAGTGGAATTAAGACAGCTGATTTACCATACCGAACATACTTCAAGTTTAACAACTCTGCTACATATGCTAATAACACTGATGATACTAGAAACACTGCGTATGACAGTGATGACGAGCATGACATGTTCAATGTTGATCAAATCTTCTGGCAGATGGGAGAGGAGAGCTTCAGTGTATTAACGAAGCAGTTGGAGGTAGTTCAGAGTAAATATCTTCTGCAGACTGAGGACGTTCTTAATGAACAAGATAACATCACAGGAATCTGTACAAAAACATTACACACAGAAGAAGCAGTCAGACGCCACCAATCTGAAACCTTGAGAGAACGCTATGAGAAAACTAAAAACGAGAAGTTGTCAGCAGAAAACCGTATCTTAAAAATTAAGGATGAATATGAAGCAGTTCGTCAGGAAGTTATGAAATTGGCTTTATCACTGAGAGAGTCACTAGCAAGCATACAGGGGACACCTCACAGGCCAGTCTCTCTCACACCAGTGGAACATATCGACATGTTAATTGATAATGAGATGATACAAACACCCTTAGGCTGGAGGACGAGGGTAAGCCAGTTGGAAAATATCAGAAAAGGCACAGAATTCCTACAAGAAATTGCTGATGATACGTTAAATCCTTTTGAAGATTTCCATTGAAAAATCGCCATGCAGAGCAGAGGAAAACTGTAGAGAAGAATTGCGATACTCTGTTATATACCTTTGACGTTTTTTGTGGGGTCTACCCTTGCAGGGATGCAGTAAACCAGACTTTCCTGTTGATCACCTGGTCTACCAGGCAGTTGTAGCTAGCAGCTTGCAGGCCCACATTGCCAAAGGTAATAGGAACATAATTAGCTCTACAGTATGAGTTGATGAATAAGACACATGTGTAAGACTTAGGTATCTTTATTGATGAATATTAAAATGGTATAAAATACCGACAGGTTGTTAGGTAAGACACATATGGAACAGTTAGGTAGAAGCAGAAGAGATGTGAAGATGTAATCAGTCCATCAACCTTCAAGACGTAGTATTGAGGTGGTCAGTCCCTCAGCCTGGAGAAGAGTATTTGTTCCATAGTCTGAAACATTGTGAAGTTGAAGTGGCAGTATGGAGACTTATATTTTATACCTTTTTAATATTGACTCTGTCAGACACTGCAACACAATGTATCTTGGTACAGAACAGAAAACCCTTGGACAACTTCTACAAGTGAGAATGGTTGGATTTGAGAGGGACTGACCTCTCTCTGATCACATTATTGCTTCTACTAGTGACCTACATCTCACCTCCTGACAGTATATAAGTCTCCATACTGTCACTTCAACTTCACATTGTTTCAGACTATGTAACAAATACTCTTCTCCAGGCTGAGGGACTGACCACCTCAATACTACGTCTTCAAGGGTGATGGACTGATGACATCGTCATCACATCTCTTCTGCTTCTACCAACTTTTCTGTACTCGACTGAAGAAGTCTACTGTGTAGGAGAAACGTTTTGAAATAAAGATATCTAACTGTTGCATATGTGTCTTACTTAACAACACCTTCATGATAAAAAAGACACATTTGCAACACTTGGGTATCTTTATTAATGAATAAGACACATGTATAACACCTGGGTGTTTTAACTGAGAGACGTTTTCACCAACTTGAGAATTTAGTAAATTCAAAGACATGAGTGAATATGATATGGGTATACAATACTATTATCCAGAGGGCTGAGGAGGGGTTGTTGAAGTGGTTCGGACATGTAGAGAGGAAGGAACAGAGAATGACTTGGAGAGTGTATAAATCTGTAATGGAGGGAAAGCTGGGTAGAGGTTGGCCTAAGAAAGGTTGGAGGGAAGGAGTATAGAATTATTATTATAATCAAATAGAAGCGCTAAACCACAGGGGTAATACAGCAAGGAAGGAGTATAGAAGGTTTTGTGTGCGAGGGGCTTGGACTTATAGCAAGCATGCGTCAGTGTGTTAGATAAGATTAGATGAGACAAATCTTTTTTAGGACTTGACGTGCTGTTGGAGTGTGAGCAGGGTAATATTTATGAAGGGTGGAAATAAATGGTATAAAATACCGACACAATGGAAAAATAAACACATAAGCAGTATAATGTGATCCTTTATTGACAACGTTTCGCCCACGCAGTGGGCTTTATCGAGTAGATCTGGTAGATCTGTCTGTGACTCGATAAAGCCAACTGCGTGGGCGAAACGTTGTCAATAAAGGATCACATTATACTGCTTATGTGTTTATTTTTCCATTTATGAAGGGAATCAGAGAAACTGGCAGACCGGACTTGAGTCCTGGAGAGGGGAAGTACAGTGTCTGCACTCTGATGGAGGGGTGTTAATATGTTGCAGTTTTATAACTGTAGTGTAAGCGTGACTCTGGCAACACAGTGATAGAATGAATGATGAAAGTTTTTCTTTTTTTGGGCCACCCTGCCTTGGTGGCCACCCTGCCTTGGTGGCCACCCTGCCTTGCTTGGTGGCCACCCTGCCTTGGTGGCCACCCTGCCTTGGTGGCAACCCTGCCTTGGTGGCCACCCTACCTTGGTGGGAGACGGCCGATGTGTTCATACCTGGAGTCTACCGGGAGAGAATTCCAGGGGTCAACGCCCCCGCGGCCCGGTCTGTGACCAGGCCTCCTGTTGGACCAGAGCCTGATCAACCAGGCTGTTACTGCTGGCCGCACGCAGTCCAACGTACGAACCACAGCCCGCCTGATCAGGTACCGACTTGAGGTGCCTGTCCAGTGCCTGCTTGAAGACAGCCAGGGGCTTGTTGGTAATCCCCCTGATGTATGCTGGGAGGCAGTTGAACAATCTTGGGCCCCTCACACTTATTGTGTTGTCCCTCAACGTGCTAGTGGCACCCCTGCTCTTCATTGGGGGGATGTTACATCGCCTGCCGAGTCTTTTGCTTTCGTAGGGAGTGATTTTTGTGTGCAAGTTTGGTACTAAGCCCTCGAGAATTTTCCATGTGTATATAATAATGTATCTCTCCCGCCTGCGTTCTAGAGAGTACAGGTTTAGGAACTTCAAGCGTTCCCAGTAGTTGAGGTGGTTTATCGCACTTATGCGTGCGGTGAAGGTTATCTGCATATTTTCAAGGTCAGCAATTTCACCCGCCTTGAAAGGTGCAGTTAGTGTGCAGCAATATTCCAGCCTAGATAGAACAAGCGATCTGTAAAGTGTCAACATGGGCTTGGCATCCCTGGTTTTGAAGGTTCTCATTATCCATCCTGTCATTTTTCGAGCAGATGAAATTGCTACATTGTTGTGGTCCTTGAAGGTGAGATCCTCTGACATGATCACTCCCAGGTCTTTGACATTAGTTTTTCGCTCTATTGTGTGGTTGGAATTAGTTTTGTACTCCGATGAGATTTTAATTTCTTCACGTTTTCCGTATCTGAGTAATTGAAATTTCTCATCATTGAACTTCATATTGTTTTCTGCAGCCCATTTAAAGATTTGGTTTATGTCTGCTTGGAGTCTTGCAGTGTCTTCAACGGTGGACACTGTCATACAGATTCGGGTGTCATCTGCAAAGGAAGACACATGTGCAACAGCTAGGTATCTTTATTCTGAAACATTTCGCCTAAACAGTAGGCTTCTTCTGTCGAGTACAGAGAAGACAGCAGACTATGGAGCATAACTCTTCTCCAGGCTGAGGGACTGACCACCTCAAAACTACGTCTTCTAGGGTGATGGACTGATTACATCGTCTTCACATCTCTACTTCTTCTGGTGCCTCAGTATTTGACTGAAGAAGCCTACTGTGTAGGCGAAACATTTCAGAATAAGATAACTAGCTCTTGCACATATGCTTTGCTTATAAAAAATTACAATAGTAGTGTCATATGATTTATAATATCGAA
This sequence comes from Cherax destructor, assembly GCA_009830355.1. Lineage (NCBI taxonomy): Eukaryota > Metazoa > Arthropoda > Malacostraca > Decapoda > Parastacidae > Cherax > Cherax destructor. The sequence continues at coordinate 14,262 of WNWK01030299.1, forward strand.
AAGAAGTGTTCAGTTTTTAAAGTTACAAAAATTTGTATTTAAAAAATAACCAATGTAGATAAATGGAAGGTTCTGTAGCTCGGGAGTGTCCATAACCCTAGCATAAGTTAAACAACGTAGAACTTAGCCATACAGAGTGCGAGAAGGACTTGGTGGTTGTACCGACATGTCGACTAGTTTAAGTCGATACTCTGATCAAATACTCAAGTTTGAGTGATACAAAACATGATGTTTTTATAGAATTTAGGTTAGGTTAGGTAAGACTAGTTAGACAACAGAACAATTGCTTCCTGACACTGGTCTTAGTCATATAATGACCCACCAGTGGAAGGTCTTGGTCATCTGACTGAGACCTTCCACTGGCTTACCCCTTCACTACTTGAAAAATAATTATTTTATACAGAATTTATTCTACTTCATAAATTATATAAAGTTCACTTTTACAGGTGTTTATTTCACAAAATAATATGTCGACTTTAGAATTAATAATAAAAAAGTCTACTTCAACTTAGTAATTGATAAAGTAAATAATTTAAAAATATAATTTTTAGTATTTCATTAAAGTTTTATTGCAAATTAAGTAAAAAATTAATGATTTTAGTAACTTGTGGGATACTTTCAATAGTTATTCAAAAAATGGATGTCATGAATGGGACTTGTTTTCCATGGATAAAAGTTCAATATTCGGAGCAGCAATGTATATGCAAGTGTAGATTATTTCAAGCATTTAGTCTACGTTCGTATTAATTGCCGTTTAAAAGAGAAGTTTCATTCATAGAGATATGTTGTAGCTAAACCAATGTAATTATCAAAGACTCGTATGGCTATTACAATATCTACTTTTATCATCTGAATCCAGAGAAAAATAAGTTCACAATAAACTCACACATATGAGAACAGAACTTATGGTGGATTTGCAGGCAAACTTTGAGCAGTGAGTGGTGAAGGGAAGGAAGCCAGTATATACAAGAGTAAGGAAGGGGAGGAGAGTGGTAGAATGAGAGGAAGGAGTAGTGTAATAGTAAGAGTAGTATTGTAAGTAGTGCAACAGTGAGAAAGATGGCAATAGGAGCATAGTTGTGGTAGTGACACAATAGCAGCAGTTGTAGTAATAGTAGTAGTAGAGGTAGTCTAACAAGAGAGGCAGGAACACTGCAGAGCGCTAATGGCCCATGAGGGTGGGACAAAAACCTAGTGACATCAGATATAATACATTAAGCCTTTAATTTCTTTATGTACACTAATATGCAATGCATTTCTACCAAACTAATCCAAATTCTTAAATGTTATTTAAGATTTTAACATAGACTATTAAGTAGGATTATTATTATTATTATTATTATTAAAAGTAGCGCCAAACCACAAGGGTCAGACTATTAAGTAGGATTTCCTACATAGTTAACTACAATCATATGAACAATAAGAAAGGTAGGTAATGATCAGATAGTACAATTTCAAAAGTACGATTTATTGTTTCAAAAGTATTCAGTGATCTTCAGTTTTGTGGAGTGACTGAGAAGATGCAGACACAGAAAGTTACTTAGTTATGTTGTAAATACAACGGGTCAAGATGCTGCTAAGCTGTGCTTTATCAATGGTTATTCAGACATATAAGACACGTAAATTTTTCTTCATTCTATAAAGTTGGTTTATATATGTTAATTTACCTTACTTGTATAATGTACTGTATATCACTTTACATAAATAAAGTTTATTTGGTTATCTATTCTTTATTATCATACCATTCATTCACAATCACAATACACTTACAATATGGTAATGCAGGAAACTAAGACCAAAGATCTGAGAGTATGATATACCATAAAAGAAATGCACTTTTGTTGCATGCAAAGAGTACGTACCCTTTATTCGGAGCATGTTAAACACATCCACATAGGCTCCCCTCCAACCAGCGAACCATCGTTAAGGGTTTGAGATGGGGCCCCATCATCAAATCAACGACTCGGTTCAGCCAATCATAATGCGAGTTTGATAATGGCAATGGCGATGTGGTTACCACTCGCAAATTTGTCATTGTTATTCCTGCATTGAGCTGGTTGTGGTACGGTTGTCTGTCTATTGGCTGCTGTTTTGCCTTGACAACCGTAGCGTGCACTATTATTACTCTCTCTGTACATAGTGTACATACTTGTACAAAGCCTTATCTAATACTTGGTGAAGGAAAAGACAAAAGTCTGATATAATACAAATTGTTTGGTGAAGGAAATACAAACTCAAAGCATTTTCTACTGTTTCTTTGCTCCAAGCTCCCTTTTACACTCAGGATAACAGGCCATTGAACCTGAGGTTGTAATATGGGTAGCCTGTCCCGGAGCTGAATTTGGAGACTTAGAGCAGGAGTTGAGCCTAGAGTTGAAGTTGGAGCAGGAGCTAGTCTTGTATCTAGATAGTTTGCTATGTGGCATTGCTTATGCTTTGCCAACACTTCACGAATTTTGTATGTCATCTTTGCATTCGCTTCACTTTGGTCAGCCTTGCCATTGTGCGAGTATCTGCAATTTGGTTTGCTATTGCGTGTCAGCCTTGCTATTGTATGTGCATATTGGCTTCGCTATTGCGTGTCAGCTTTGTTATCGTATGAGTAACCTGCAGTCGTACCATGCATAGCTACAGCATGTTAAGTTGGGGTTAATGCCACCTATTCGAGTCAGACGATTAGTGTCTGAGTTCACTCTACTAAAGTTGCCCAAACTCTCTCTACAGCGTTGTTGGCGTATCACTCGTTCTATTGGTATAGATTATCAGCGTACCCTTACTTCTGCGCAGCTGCGTGATATTATAAGGAGTAAACTACAAACTGAAACTATGGCATATCAGTCTCATGTTTCTCCCGCTACAGGAGCTGTTAACCGTAGGCCACCATTAAGGTTTCTACAAAATGGGAGAGACAAAACTCCTGAGCAAAACCAGCAAGTCTCAGGTGTGGGGTTATCGACAGGTGAGTCTGGTTCATTGGCGCTTGAACTAGCCAGACTCTTGAACAAACTAGAGAACAGCGTGCATTTGCTAAGGAGGAGTTTGATAGAGAGAAGGAGATTATTATTATTATTATTATAATCAAATAGAAGCGCTAAACCACAGGGGTTATACAGCGCTGCAGGTTATTGTAGGATGCAGGGAGAGTGGGTTGTAAGAGGGAGATGGATGATTAGTAGGGTATGGAGTGCAGCATGACGGTGGATAGTGCAGGGATAGAGGGTAGCAAGAGATCGAGGTAGAAGGGATTGAGGGAGGTGCTAGAGGTATAATCTTCAGAGTTTGTGTAGTAAGTCAGTTTCTGTCAAAAAGTCAACAAGAGAGTCAGGATTAAAGGAGGGTCCATCTGCAAGAAGGGAAGGTAAAGAAAGGGCCGCAGAGCGAAGACGTCGTTGGAGGTAAATTCTGCGTGCTCGTTGATAGAGTGGGCAGTCCAGCAGAATATGTCAAACAGACACTGGAATCTGACAATGCTCACAGAGAGGGGCAGGGAGCCTCTCCATGAGATACCCGTGAGTAAGACGAGTGTGGCCGATGCGAAGATGGGAGAGTGTAGTCTCCCAACCTCGACATTGGTGACAAGAAGAAGGCCAGAAACCTATAACCGGTTTAATAGAATGAAGTTTGTTATTCAGCAGGTCAGACCAGCGTTGTTGCCAACGGGTGCGAAGGTGGGTAGCAATGACCGCAAAATAGTCCGTGAAAGGAACACCTCTATATGAAACTGGAAGGTCATGTACTGCTGACCGCGCAGCAGTGTCTGCCTGTTCATTGCCCTGTACGTCAACATGACCAGGGACCCAACAAAAGACAATATCTTTATGCTTGCTAAAGATACGGCGTAACCAAAGGTGGATACGAAGAACTAGAGGGTGAGGTGTATCAATTTTACGGATAGCCTGTAAAGCACTAAGGGAATCTGAAACGACCACAAATGGTGATACAGGCATAGATGCAATACGGATAAGTGCCACAAGAATGGCATACAATTCAGCCGTAAATATGCTAGCCGAGGTAATAGATGCCCTCGTACGACGCTGTCCGGAAACACTGCTGCGAATCCGACGCCGTCAGATGACTTTGAACCATCGGTGTATACTGCGATGGCATGGGAATGAGAACGGAAATGGTCTAGAAAGAAAGAGGGAGAAGCCGCCGTAGGTAGTTGGGCTTTCGCGCAAGGTAGAGGAATAGAACAGACACGGACAGCAGGAACTTCCCAAGGGGGTAGAGGAAAGGGTGAAGCCACATGAACATATAAAGGCGGAAGCTGAAGGGAGGACAAGAGTGAATGCAGACGAAGAGAAAAGGGACGAAGTAAACAGGGGCGACGAACAAATAACGAGCGTCTACTAACATCTGTGACAATCCTATACATGGAAGGATTGCCGAGGTCATGAGAGCGAACATAATAGCGAATGCAATGTGCATCACGACGATCGGACAAGGATGGAATGTTCGCTTCTACATAGAGGCTCTCAACCAGGGAAGAACGAAAAGCACCAAGGCATAAGCGTAATCCCTGGTGATGGATGGGATTAAGGCTGGAAAGAGTGGCAGGAGAAGCTGCCGAATATATCTGGTCACCATAATCGAGTTTCGATAAAATTAGGGCCGAATGTAGGCGAAGGAGAGTTCTACGATCAGCCCCCCATGTAAGATGTGCGAGGGTTTTAAGGACGTTCAGCCGGCTATGACAAGTCGCCTTCAGAGAGGTAATGTGAGGTTTCCAGGACAATCTGCGGTCAAACAGGAGGCCGAGAAACCTGACTGTATCACGTTCTGGGATGCGTGAGCCGTATAGGTACAATGGATGATCAGAGACCACTGAACGTCTAGTAAACGTAATTTGATGAGTTTTGCCACTAGAAAATTTAAACCCGTGAGTGGTGGCCCAATCAGAAACCCGGTTGATGGCATGCTGGAGGGAAACTGCAATGAGGTGACAGTCAGCACCTGCACAAGCTATAGCAAAGTCATCCACATAGAGCGATGACCAAATATTGGATGGGAGAACAGATGCCAGATTATTTATAGCAAGCAGAAAAAGTGTTGTGCTCAGAACACATCCCTGGGGGACACCTTCAGCTTGGACAAATTCCGGGGAGAGTTCATTACTAACCCGGACCCGGAAATGTCTGTCAGTTAAGAAGGCCTTAAGAAAGAATGGTAGGTTGCCTTGGAGGCCTAAGTAGTGGGCCTGGGCCAAGATATTATATCTCCAAGTTGTATCATAAGCCTTCTCAAGGTCGAAAAAGATAGCGATAACCGAATAGTTATTCGCAAAGGCATTACGAATATACGTATCCAAGCGCAGCAAGGGGTCAATGGCAGAACGGCCCTTACGGAAACCATACTGACTAGGGGAGAGACTATTGTGAGTCTCTAAATACCACATCAAACGTCTATTAACTAGACGTTCCATCACCTTGCAAACTGCACTGGTAAGAGCGATGGGACGGTAGTGAGAGGGATCACGTCCCATTGCACCTGGTTTTCGAAAAGGGAGAACAATAGCAGACTTCCACAGCTGGGGAAGAACTCCTTGCGACCATATGAGATTAAAGAGTCGTAAGAGGACAGTAAGCGCAGACTGATGTAAATGCTGTAGCATACGAATATGTATGCCGTCTGGCCCAGCTGCCGATGATCGGCAAGCAGAGAGTGTTGCCTCAGTTCCTGAAGTAAGCACATTATGGTTCTTCTAGAGAAGAAATCAAGGGCTTTAACTCGAGCTAGAAGAAGGACGAGGCAATGGAGCTGAAATCGGACGATTATTATTATAATCAAATAGAAGCGCTAAACCACAGTTGTTATACAGCGCTGCAGGTTATTGTATGATGCAGGGAGAGTGAGTTGTAAGAGGGAGATGGACGATTAGTAGGGTATGGAGTGCTAGATGACGGTGGTAGTGCAGGGGGGAGGGTAGCAAGAGATCGAGGTAGAAGGGACTGAGGGAGGTGCTAGAGGTATAATCTTCAGAGTTTGTGTAGTAAGTCAGTTTCTGTCAAAAAGTCAAGAGAGTCAGGATTAAAGGAGGGTCCATCTGCAAGAAGGAAGGTAAAGAAAGGGCCGCAGAGCGAAGACGTCGTTGAAGGTAAATTCTGTGTGCTCGTTGATAGAGTGGGCAGTCCAACAGGATATGTCGAACAGACACTGGAACCTGACAATGATCACAGAGAGGGGCAGGGAGCCTCTCCATGAGATACCCGTGAGTAAGACGAGTGTGGCCGATGTGAAGACGGGAGAGAGTAGTCTCCCAACATCGACATTGGTGACAAGAAGAAGGCCAGAAACCTATAACCGGTTTAATAGAATGAAGTTTGTTATTCAGCAGGTCAGACCAGCGTTGTTGCCAACGGGTGCGAAGGTGGGTAGCAATGACCGCAAAATAGTCCGTGAAAGGAACACCTCTATATGAAACTGGAAGGTCATGTACTGCTGACCGCGCAGCAGTGTCTGCCTGTTCATTGCCCTGTACGTCAACATGACCAGGACCCAACAAAAACAATATCTTTATGCTTGCTAAAGATACGGCTAACCAAAGGTGGATACGAAGAACTAGGGGTGAGGTGTATCAATTTTACGGATAGCCTGTAAAGCACTAAGGGAGTCTGAAACGACCACAAATGGTGACTCAGGCATAGATGCAATACGGATAAGTGCCACAAGAATGGCATACAATTCAGCCGTAAATATGCTAGCCGGGGGTAATAGATGCCCTGTACACGCTGTCCGGAAACACTGCTGCGAATCCGACGCCGTCAGATGACTTTGAACCATCGGTGTATACTGCGATGGCATGGGAATGAACGGAAGTGGTCTAGAAAGAAAGAGCGAGAAGCCGCCGTAGGTAGTTGAGGCTTTCGCGCAAGGTAGAGGAATAGAACAGACACGGACAGCAGGAACTTCCCAAGGGGGTAGGGAAAGGGGAGTCACATGAACATATAGAGATGGGAGCTGAAGGGGAAAACACGAGTGAATGTAGACGAAGAGAAAAGGGACGAAGTAAGCAGGGCGACGAAAAATAAGAGCGCTACTAACATCTGTAACAATCCTATACATGGAAGGATTGCGGAGGTCATGAGCGAACATAATAGCGAATGCAATGTGCATCTCGACGATCGGACAAGGATGGAATGTTCGCTTCTACATAGAGGCTCTCAACCGGGAAGAACGAAAAGCACCAAGGCATAAGCGTAATCCCTGGTGATGGATGGGATTAAGGCTGGAAAGAGTGGCAGGAGAGCTGCCGAATATATCTGGTCACCATAATCGAGTTTCGATAAATTAGGGCCGAATGTAGGCCGATGTGGCCCTGGGAATCTTCATAGACCTACGCAAAGCATTTGATACAGTCGACCATGATTTATTGCTCAAAACTAGCACACTATGGTATTAGGGGCACCCCTCAACTACCTAAAGTCGTACCTTAGCAACAGAAGTCAGTACGTGAACACAAATGGAGAGAACTCTTCCACACAACAAATTACAGTCGGTGTCCTCAAGGTAGTGTCCTGGGGCCCTCCTATTCCTCATTTACATAAATGACCTACCGAATGCATCACAACTACTCAAACCCATTTTGTTTGCAGATGACACAACATATGTCTTCTCTCACCCAAATCCAGTCGTACTAGCCAACACAGTTAATGCCGAATTACAGAAAATATCAACATGGATGATGACAAATAACTTACTCTCAATACGGACAAGACCTACTACATTCAGTTTGGAAACAAAGCTACAAATGTTCCACTTAACATAACGCTAAATGGTTCACCCATCACAAGGCTCACAGAGGGAAAATTCCTAGGAATCCACCTTGACAGTAGTCTTAAATTCCAAACACACATACAACAAATTTCCAAGAAAATCTCAAGGACAGTAGGTATATTATCTAAGATACGCTATTATGTGCCTCAACCAGCTCTCATTGCACTATATCATTTCTCTTATCTACCTTATCTCACCAAACGGGATTAACAACATTAAATCACCTTAGACCCTCATAACCACAAAAAGGGTGCAGTCAGGATGAAAAAACCCCTCTAGACAGCATACCCACCATATTCAGAACCTTAAAAACACTCACCATAAAAAATATTCATACCTATTCATTCCTTCACATACAAAAAACTCTACATGCTAATATTAACCCTGCGCTCAGAATTCCCCCAACAACTTTAATAGGTCCCACGAACATGAAAAGACACAATCACTATTTGACATCCCCCGAGCCCATAAAACCCAATGTAAAAATTCTATGCCAAAAAGGGCCCCAAAATCTGGAATTCATTACCAGTAAATATCAAGTTAACCTTGTCGGAAAATCAATTCAAGACTCTTCTCAAAAGTCCCCTACTCACCCTATACTAAATATATACTGTAAAAACTTCCAAACCCAATATTTTTTTACTTAAGAAATCTCATTTTATATGTTCTCCTCCTTAACACTTGTTGCAATCTCATATCATCAATTTTCATTTAAAAACTTATAGTATCATCATTTTCTTAATTCGAAATAAAATATATACCTAGATGAAACCCAAAACTATTTCTAGTATTTTATTAACTAGTATAGCATCAACAACGTAATTTGAAATAAATTCTACAACTAGATTAAACCAACCAATTTCTCTTGTATTGTCTTTAAAAGTATGAAACCATTTAATAATTTAAATAATATAGAACTAGAATAAACTCAATAATTTCTTTAGCATTAATACTTGTGAATAAGTCTCAGAATAAACTGCCCTAATGCCATGGATGCCAGTTTCTCCCTTTCATTAAATTTTATATTTTAAATTTTAACTACCAAAAAATTGTACATTGTAACATGCATTGAAATAAAAATTATTATTATTTTTATTATTATTAAGGAGAGTTCACACGCCCCCCCTGAAAAATTTCGAGGGTTTTTAAAGGGGGTTCAGCCGGCTAACAAAATCCCTTAGAGAGGAATGGGTTTCCAACAACTGCGGTCAAACAGGAGGCCGAGAAACCTGACTGTATCAGTTCTGGGGTACGTGAGCCATAGGACAATGGATGATCAGAACCACTGAACGCTAGTGAACGAATTTAAGTTTTGCCACTAGAAAATATAAACCCGGAGGGGGTGGGGGCCAACAGCCCCCGGGGCAGTTTGGAATAAAGCAAAGAGGTGGGCGCGCCGACAGTTTTTAAAAAAGTTTAATACAAAATTATGGGGAAACAATGGAAATTTCCGTTTTTGGAACATTTTACAAGCTTTAAAACCCCGGGGTTATTAAAACCCCCGGAAAGCGAGGGTTTTAAAGGGGGAAGGGTTTAAAAAAGAAGGTTATGCTGGGGGGCAAAGGGGGGGCTGGGAAGGGGTA
>WNWK01030300.1:0-23616 GCA_009830355.1 Cherax destructor
AATTGAAATATGCAGTTGTTACGTGATGCCCACACTTAAAAAAAACTATAAATTTAGAAAATGTTTAAAGAGCTTCAAATGGCTGCTAGAGTTGAGCGATATGAGCTATAATTAAAAGTGGAAAGCAAAGTTATCAATGTTTGCTGATAAGAGGAAAAGAGGAGATATGATTACCATGTTTAAGGTCTTGAAAAAATAGATAAAAAAAATTGTAGTTGTAGAATGGATAACAATATTTAAGCGTTAAAAAAAAAAGCAGAGGGAAAAGTTAATAGAATATTTTTCTTCTCAAACATAGTTGATCAGTGGAATGAATTAAGTTCTCCAACCATCGGATTTTTTGTTTAAATTATATAATGAACACAGAATTGAAGACGAGATACCACGAGCATAGTTCTGCTCCTGTAGCTACAAATAGATAAATACAAATAGGCAGCTGCTCGCGCGCGCCCATACACACACGCACACACACACACACACACACACACACACACACACACACACACACACGAACGCACGCGCGTTGCTTCTACGTGTTTCTTGGTTACTGAGTTTATGATACATTATTAAAGATAATAGTGGAAAAAACAGGTGTGTCTTGAGTGTATTATATGAACTTTTATCAACATCCAGCAGCTTGTGCCTCACCTGGGACTGTCTGGGGTGAGCGTACTGCCTCCCTGTTAGTTGCTATTAGTAGTACGCTAGTAGCTACTACCACTCACTTATTCCTGTTACCACACATATCAGCTACTTCTCTCTACCACCTAACTACCAGCTAATACCACACATCTGTCAAATAATTTCAACATCCTAGTATTTATAACTGCCCATCTACCAGCTACTCCTACGCACTTACTAGGTACTACCAACCACCTACGATTTACTACCCCTTTCCCAAATCTCCACACTCAGATACCATTTATTACTCCCCCTTCCCTTTGCTTCCTAAGTCCTACATCCACCTGCCTACTAGCTACTGTCACCAAGCTATTATGCGCTACCACCAGTCTATCTGCTACCACCCACCCGTCATAACAACCATTCTATAAACAACAATTATCCAAGTATTCGATATTACCAATCACTTACTAACAATTACAATCAATCTTCTAGCCACTACTGCCAACTTTCTTGATACTAATCACCTACCTTCTAGTCACCCCACCCACCTATTAATCACTAAAATCCCATTATAACCCATTACCACCGACTTGCTACTATCATTCACGTACTGAGCACCCATTACCACCCACATCACCACTACTACCTACCGACTACTACAGTCCAACTACCATGCCCACCACCTGACACTTCCCTCAACACCTGCTGCTCTTAGTATTCACACCTTCCCTCTACCATCACCAAAGACCCACTGCTACTATTTAAACCCTCCCCGTTCCAGACTCATCACCAGCCTTTACCTCCAGTCAACAAGGAAGTCATTGAATATATTCTGAAGCGTATCTCTCTCACGAACGTGCAATGAAAGCAATAGTGCTTGTGCTCGTGGATGGGTATGTATCTCCGCATATTTACACTCAGATTGCCTTAATCCCAGCAAGCCCATGACTTGGATTAAAGATTTTTTGATTGGTGATAAACAGGTTATACACAGCTTTGGTAGACTTGAAACCTAATTAATTAACCAAGGAAGCCAGGCGGTAGGTTGGGCTGCGTGGGAAGAACCCTTGAAACCGGCCACAGATAAGTTACTGGTGTGTTCATGACGACCATCTGCCACCCCCCACCGACCCTTCCACTCCTTTATCTACCCTGCCTTCCCGACACCTACTTCTCGACCTCCATACTCTCCCTCCACCCCAACGCCAAAAGCCACCCTCACACCCTCCCTTACTCCCACCTCCCTCCCTTCTACTTCCAGTCTAATACCCCTTCTACACATCTACAAGCCCTCTTCCTACCACTTATCTCACCTTCCACACACACCACCACTTAATTACCACCTCGTAAATACCCAGAAACCACCACCACCACCACCATCATTAACCACTATCACCATTATTACAGTCACCACCCAATGACACTCAACTACCACCATCCGCATACCCATCTCCATCATCCCATCTACCATCACCGCCACCCCTTCTACCATCAACACCCGCTCTACCATCAACATCCCCCTCGACCACCATCACCCTCGACCACTATCACCCTCTACCACCACCATTCTCTACATCACAATCACCATCACTCCCTCTACCACCATCACCCCCTCTACCACCATCACGCCTTCTACTACCATCATCCCTCTACCACCATCACCTCACCCTTTCTACCACCACTATCATCACCCCCTCTACCACCATCATCACTATCACCCCCTCTACCACCATCACCCCCTCTACCACCATCATCACCATCACCCCCTCTATCACCATCATCACCATCACCCCTCTACCACCATCATCACCATCACCCTCTACCACAATCATCACCATCACCCCTCTACCACCATCATCACCATCACCCCCTCTACCACCATCATCACCATCACCCCCTCTACCACCATCATCACCATCACCCCCTCTACCACCATCATCACCATCAACCACTCTACCACCATCATCACCATCAACCCCTCTACCACCATCATCACCCCCTCTACCACCATCATCACCCCTCTACCACCATCATCACCATCACCCCATCTACCACCATCATCACCATCACCCCATCTACCACCATCATCACCATCACCCCATCTACCACCATCATCACCATCACCCCCTCTACCACCATCACTATCACCCCTTCTACCACAATCATCACCATCACCCACTCTACCACAATCATCACCATCACCCCCTCTACCACAATCATCACCATCACCCCTCTACCACAATGACCACCATCACCCTCTACCACAATCACCACCATCACCCTCTCTACCACAATCACCACCATCACCCCCTCTACCACAATCATCACCATCACCCTCTCTACCACAATCATCACCATCACCCCCTCTACCACAATCATCACCATCACCCCCTCTACCACAATCATCACCATCACCCCTCTACCACCATCATCAATATCACCCCTCTACCACCATCATCACCATCACCCCTCTACCACTATCACCATCACCCCCTCTACCACCATCATCACCATCACCCTCTACCACCATCATCACCATCACCCCTCTACCACCATCATCACCATCCCCTCTACCACTATCATCACCATCACCCCTCTACCACCATCATCACCATCACCCTTCTACCACAATCCCTATCACCCCCTCTACCACAATCACCATCACCCCTCTACCACAATGACCACCATCACCCTCTCTACCACAATGACCACCATCACCCCCTCTACCACAATGACCACCATCACCCCCTCTACCACAATCACCACCATCACCCTCTCTACCACAATCACCACCATCACCCCCTCTACCACAATCATCACCATCACCCGCTCTACCACAATCATCACCATCACCCCCTCTACCACAATCATCACCATCACCCTCTACCACAATCATCACCATCACCCCTCTACCACAATCATCACCATCACCCCTCTACCACAATCATCACCATCACCCTCTACCATCATCACCACCATCACCCCTCTACCACCATCATCACCATCACCCCTCTACCACCATCATCATTATCACCCTCTACCACCATCATCACCATCACCCCTCTACCACCATCATCACCATCACCCCTCTACCACCATCATCACCATCACCCCTCTACCACCATCATCACCATCACCCCTTCTACCACAATCCCCATCACCCCCTCTACCACAATGACCACCATCACCCCTCTACCACAATGACCACCATCACCCCCTCTACCACAATGACCACCATCACCCCTCTACCACAATGACCACCATCACCCCCTCTACCACAATCACCACCATCACCCCCTCTACCACAATCACCACCATCACCCTCTCTACCACAATCACCACCATCACCCTCTCTGCCACAATCACCACCATCACCCTCTCTACCACAATCACCACCATCACCCTCTCTACCACAATCACCACCATCACCCCCTCTACCACCATCACTGCCACAATTACTGCCACCCAGGTAGCCAATTTAATTAACAAAATACAAATACACTGAAGCTCTTCAAGGTAACGCCTCGAGCTGAGTTTACCTTGAAAAATATATCCTGCTGTCGAAAATAAAATTCCTCTGAGACTATATTAACCCTCTGTCGTGTATAAATCAAATCAAAATATTGCCCTGAAACTCCCTAAATATCAAAAGTCTCTAATTCACTCAGGTTGCTTTGATAATTCCTCCAATGAGTGATATTATCATTCGACCTGGACTAAGACAAGCTTTTTTCTTGAGACGTCCGGCGGAAACGTTCTCCCTCAGTATAATTTTGTGGGAAATACACGTTTTCCCGAGAGACAAGGTAAAGAATTGCTTCCTATCTGCTCTTGTCTTCCTCATTCGCTGTACGTATTGTAATTATCACCAATAACTAGCTCATAATAATTCCCATTATCGTTCATACTTGGAATTAATAATATATATATATATATATATATATATATATATATATATATATATATATATATATATATATATATATATATATATATATATATATATTGTGTATGTGTGTGTGTGTGTGTGTGTGTACACACCTAATAGTAGCGACCAATGGTCGCTACTATGTCCACTACCTGTTCCATGATCTTTATCATGCATTTTATTAAAGCTATGTATGGATCCTGCCTCCACTACATCACTCTCTAGATTGCTCCACTTCGTGACAACTCTATGGCTGAAGAAATACTTCCTAACATCCCTGTAGCTCATCTGAGTATTCAGCTTCCGGTTGTGACCCCTTGTTGCTGTGTCCCATCTGAGAAACATTCTGTCCCTATCCACCCTGTCAGTTCCTCTCAGTATTTTATATGTTGTTATCATGTCTTTCCAATCCCTCTTGTCTTCCAGTGTTGTCAGGTTGAGTTCCCTTAACCTCTCCTCTTAGGACAAACCCCCTCAGTTCCGAGACTAGTCTTGCTACAAACCTTTGCCCTTTCTCTAATTTCTTGACGTATTTGACCAGGTGTGGGTTCCATACTGGTGCTGCATACTCCAATATGGCCTGACGTGCACGGTGTACAGTGTCGTAAGTGACTCCTTACGGCGCCCGCCCATATGTTGCAGCAGTTATTTCGTTAGTGTGCGCCTCAGGCGATGTGGTCGGTATGATGGTTACCCAAGATCCTTTACCTTGAGTGAATTTTGAAGCCTTAGACCTCTTAGGCTGTACTCCATCTCCGGTCTTCGTTGTTATTCCCCAATCTGCATAACTTTGCACTTGCTGGGGGTAAATTCCAGGAGCCATTTGTCAGACCAAATTTGCAGCCTGTCTATATCCCCTTGTAGGCTTACCTTATCCTCTTCCGCTTGTATTCTCCTCTTTAGTTTCACATCATCTACAAACAGGGACACCTCTAACTCCATCTCTTTCTTCATATCATTCACATATACAAGGAACAGCACCGCACCTAGGACTGATCCTTGTGGAACCCCACACGTTGGTCTGGGACCAACGTGTGTTGGTCCAAGACACCTCGCATCGGACCAACACACGTTGTTTCCTTCTTGTCAGATATTCCCTGATCCACTGCAGTACTTTCCCTCTTGCTCCTGCCTGCTACTCTTGGTTTTAACCTGTCCCTTGTGTGGAACTGTTTGTCGCGTGTGTGTGTGTGTGTGTGTGTGTGTGTGTGTGCGCGTGTGTGTGTACTCACCTAGTTATACTCACCTAGTTGTGGTTGCAGGGTCGAGTCATAGCTCCTGTCCCCGCCTCTTCACTGGCCGCTACTGGGTCACTCTCCCTTCGCCATGAGCCTTATCATACCTCTTCTTAAAGCTATGAATGGATCCTGCCTCCACTACACCACTTCCCAATCTATTCCACTTCCTGACCACTCTGTGACTGAAGAAATACTTCCTAACATCCCTGTGATTCATCAGAGTCTTCAACTTCCAACTGTGACCCCTTGTTGCTGTGTCCCATCTCCGGAACATTCTATCTCTGTCCACCTTGTCAATTCCTCAGTATTTTATATGTCATTATCATGTCCCCTCTATCTCTCCTGTCCTCCAGTGTCGTCAGGTCAATTTCTCTTAACCTCTCCTCATAGGACATACCCCTTAGCTCCGGGACTAGTGTTGTTGCAAACCTTTGCACTTTCTCTAGTTTATTTATGTGCTTAGTTAGGTGTGGGTTCCAAACTGCATACTCCAGTGTGGGCCAAACGTACACAGTGTACAGGGTTCTGAACGATTCCTTATTAAGATGTCGGAATGCTTTTCTTAGGTTTGCTAGGCGCCCGTATACTGCAGCAGTTATTTGGTTGATGTGCGCCTCAGGAGATGTGCCTGGTGTTATACTTACTCCAAGATCTTTTTCCTTGAGTGAGGTTTGTAGTCTCTGGCCTCCTAGACTGTACTCCGTCTGCGGTCTTCTTTGCCCTTCCCCAATCTTCATGACTTTGCACTTGGTGGGGTTGAACTTCAGGTGCCAATTTTTAGACCAGTCCTGCAGCCTGTCCAGATCCCTTTGTAGTTATGCCTGGTCCTGGTCCGATTGAATTCTTCTCATCAACTTCACATCATCTGCAAACAATGACACTTCGGAGGCTAATTCTTCCGTCATGTTCACAAATACCAGAAACAGCACCGGTCCTAGGACTGACCCCTGTGGAACCCCACTCGTCACAGGCGCCCACTCTGACACCTAGCCACGAACCATGACTCTGCTGTCTTCCTGACAGGTATTCCCTGATCCATTGGTGTGCCTTCCCTGTTATCCCTGCCTGGTCCACCAGCTTTTGCACTAATCTCTTGTGTGGAACTTTGTCAAACGCCTTCTTACAGTCCAAGAAAATGCAATCTACCCACCTTTTTCTCTCTTGTCTTACTGCTGTCACCCTGTCATAGAACTCCAGTAGGTTTGTGACACAGGATTTCCCGTCCCTGAAACCGTGTTGGCTGTCGTTGATAAGCTCATTCCATTCCAGGTGCTCCACCACTCTTCTCCTGATAATCTTCTCCATGACTTTGCATACTATACATGTCAGTGACACTGGTCTGTAGTTTAGTGTTGTCTCCTTTTTTAAAAATTGGGACTACATTTGCTGTCTTCCATACCTCACGTAGTCTTCCTGTTTCGATAGATATGTTGAATATTGTTGTTAGGGGTACACATAGCGCCTCTGCTTCCTCTCTCAGGACCCATGGAGAGATGTGATCCGGCCCCATCGCCTTTGAGGTATCTAGCTCACTCAGCAGCCTCTTCACTTCTTCCTTGGTTGCATGTATTGTGTCCAACACTTGGTGGTGTACTCCACCTATCTGTCTTTCTAGAGTCCCTTCTGTCTCCTCTGTGAGCACTTCTTTGAATCTCATATTGAGTTCCTCACACACTTCGCGGTCATTTCTTGTGATCTCTCCTCCTTCCTTCCTTAGCCTGATCACCTGGTCCTTGACTGTTGTTGTCCTCCTGATGTGACTGTACAACAGCTTCGGGTCATATTTGGCTTTCCCTGCTATGTCATTCTCGTACTGTCGTTGGGCCTCCCATCTTACCTGTTCATATTTATTCCTGGCCTCCCTGCACCTTTGGGTGAACCATGGGCTCATCCTGGCTTTTTCATCGTTTCTGTTACCCTTGGGTACAAACCTCTCCTCAGCTTCCTTGCATATTGTTGTGTGTGTGTGTGTGTGTGTGTGTGTGTGTGTGTGTGTTTGTGTGTGTGTGTGTGTGTGTACTCACCTAATTGAAATTGCGGGGATAGAATCTCAGCTCGTGGACCAGCCTCTTAAACCACAATCGCCGTCACTAAAGGTTTCTAGCTGTATGGTTCGTATCATACCTACTCTTGAAACTGCATATTAAGTTTTTATTTACCACTTCGTCATTTAGTTTATTCCATTTATTTACCACGCTAAAACTATCATTCCTAATGCTGCATATCTTATTCGATATGTGTACCTCTGGCGATATGTTGGGTTTAAGTTTCACTCAGAGCGACAATGGTAATTTTTCGCCTCTCTAATTGTATTCTATCTCCTGTCGTTTCTTTCCATTCCCAATATTCATGACCTTGCACTTGCTAGAGTTAAACTCCAGTACGTGAGTGTGCGCGCGAGATCGAGAACGAGAGGAGAGAGAGAGAGAGAGAGAGAGAGAGAGAGAGAGAGAGAGAGAGAGAGAGAGAGAGAGAGAGAGAGAGAGAGAGAGAGAGAGAGACAGACAGACAGACAGACAGACAGAGAGAGCGAGAGAGAGGAAACAACCCTCATTTACACGATTTTTTTCCAGGGCTTTAAACGCAGATCTTTAATATCGTCCTTATAGCTCTGGTTTACCTCCAGTTTACCAGGACACAGTTAAGACTTGTGACAGTCACAGATCACTCGTCCAGCTTTAACTATGCAACTGCAGAAACAAATTTTTGAATAATTTTGAGTTTCCTTACGTGTTTGTGATGTGAATTCGTCGTTGGTGCTGCATTTTTCACATTAGTGGTGTTATTTATAGTATATGAAATGTTGCTTCATTTTCTAAAACCTGTTGGTATATTTTTAAGAAACGCAGGTTTCTGTCAATCACTAAGTCCTTCTTTCTAATCTGTACCTGTCAGCTGTTTCTTTTTCTACAGCAAAGATACTAACAGTCTCGGTTCGTCTTGTTTTATCTTCATGACCTATAACTTGGTCGTACTGAACTCAAGTACTCGAATATGGTGTCTATATTAGTAAGTGTGTTGCATTCCATCGAATTCACCGAACCAATGAATCACGGAGGGAAATTCTCTCCTTCCCTCGTTTCCTTTTCGATACTTGAGTACTTTTTTCTTGCTTCCCACTCAACTTATCTCCAATCCTGAGTAACACTAGATATTTGAATAAGACATCTGATTATCTACTTCATCCTTGTTCACTCCTATTATTCACGAGACAATAGAGTTGTTAGCTGTTTGCTATAAAGCCGAAATATTATTGGAACTTGTCACCGCCTAGCATTATTAACCAGGAAAGTTCATATTTATTTTTAACAGTGTGGATCCTAGTATTGAATCATGGAGTATCCTTTGCTCAACATCTGGCACTTCGATTCAGTGTTTTCTGTTTGTTATGCATACTTTTATCCGGAGGGCTTCTTATCAAATACCTTCAAATAATCAATATGCATTTAGTCCATCCATACCTTTCCTATTTTAATATTAGTTTGCAAAATAAATTTATTCGAATTCTGAGAGTGCCACTCTTTTCTGAAGCCTAAACTCTTCGGATAATATATTTCACTTTCTCGTTTAACCTGAAGCACCACATAGGGTATACATGACAAGGATATTGGTTTGTAGTTTATTCCATCTTGCCCATACAATTTATAGAATATAGGTAATATTTTCGTTGTTTTCAAGCTTTCATTCCTGTAGAGATTTTGTCCAATTCCATTATTTTTTTTTTCAACATCTAGCACCATTAGTTGTTTACAGATTTCCTCGTTCATTACAACCAAAATGTGGTTCTGTAGTAACATTTTTTCTTTCGTAAACAAATATCAATGAATACTTTCCTAACTTATCTACCTTTCTCGTCTTTGAGGCGATCTACGTTCTTTAGGATTGAGCCTTCAACAAAATAAATGTTTGTATGTGGTTGTGGAATAGTGGTAATTACTTCCCTTTGCCATCAACATCGTTTCAAACTGCTTCTTAATGTTTATACTGTACCTCATAATAACTTTGTCTGTATTTGCCTGGCAATATCCATTTTCTTCGAGGTGAAATGGAGCCCTCTGGGTTAATTGGTGTGGCTTCCCTAGCCATCCAGGTTAATTGTTGTGGCTTCCCTAGCCATCCAGGTTAATTGTTGTGGCTTCCCTAGCTATCCAGGTTAATTGTTGTGGCTTCCCTAGCCATCCAGGTTAATTGTTGTGGCTTCCCTAGCCATCCAGGTTAATTGTTGTGGCTTCCCTAGCCATCCAGGTTAATTGTTGTGGCTTCCCTAGCCATCCAGGTTAATTGTTGTGGCTTCCCTAGCCATCCAGGATAATTGTTGTGGCTTCCCTAGCCATCCAGGTTAATTGTTGTGCCTTCCTAGCCATCCAGGTTAATTGTTGTGGCTTCCCTAGCTATCCAGGTTAATTGTTGTGGCTTCCCTAGCTATCCAGGTTAATTGTTGTGGCTTCCCTAGCTATCCAGGTTAATTGTTGTGGCTTCCCTAGCTATCCAGGTTAATTGTTGTGGCTTCCCTATCTATCCAGGTTAATTGTTTCGACACTGATTTTAACTTTTGAGAATTTCGTTTCTTTATTATGATGTTCTAGATGCGGAAAAATAATCTAATAAATGTAAAGCTGTTGCATCATCGATGTGATATTAAATTTTAGACTCTTTAAAGAAGTAGTCGTTGATATGTTGTAAAAGGTGTTCAAAGTCATTATTTTCAATATCATTAATGTTTCTTGCTGTGAGTTGACTGTTTTCTAATTATACTTTTCTGATACATGTACAATTATCATAATACCGAAAAAATGTGAAATGAAGACACAAAAACAGTGCTTACGGTAGTAGAGGAACTGGAAGTCAAAACCAAGGCTATCTGCTCAAATGATCCATCAATTTCTATCCAGATCAAGGACTATCGCTTATTATCTTGGCGTATGAGTCAAGGACAGAAAAGTAGAAGTCTCTTCCAATCGTCTACTCCGGTCAATGCCAGCATAAAAATAGGCGGAAAATATACAATACTAATTGGGAAAAATAACTTGGAATTTTCAGGCCAGATGAAAGTGGATGGAAGACTTGGTCTACAACTATTATTTAATGTTGGTAGAATTACCGACAATATGTTAGATAAAAAGGACACAAGTGCAACTAATGTGGCATTTTACTGTGGCAACGTTTCGCTCTCCAGTAGATTTATCAAGCGACGGCTTGATAAAGCTCCTGGAGAACGAAACGTTGCCACAATAAAATGTCACATTAGCTACACTTGTGTCTTTTTATCTAACATACAACTATTAAATTAGGTATTTCTTTCTTAGACAACTCTTGTTACTTCCCTGCCACTCAGAGCTGTCTATCAGTAGTTGTACTGCTGGTTACCACCAGTTCTCCTTAGACTATCAAAACCCTTTATCGATCGTCCTGTTGCAATAGTTCAACAAACATCAGGAATCTGTGGACCTCTAATTACCCCACCTACTGAATATGTATGACAGTTCGTTTGGATTTAGCGAGTGGGTGAGTAAGGTAGCGAGTTTATTAGGCAACATCTCGCTCCTTTTCCCTCTCAACATTACTATACCTTGATGGCAACTTACTTATCACATTTTCTGGCATATAGAGAGTTTATGCAAACCCAACACTCTTGACTAATAGATTTATACTGAACATATAGTGCCTGAAGGCTCTGGTAACTGCTACTGAAGCACAATGTATCCAGTCTAATCCTTCACTTTAGTGTTTGTCCAGCTGGTTCCAGTATGGCTGTATCGTCAATGCACTCAACATCAGCGTGTAGGTTATACATTCTACTATAATTCTGTTTACCGCAATGCTTAAAGTTCATGCCTATACACCCTCTAAATTCCTCCATTTTCTTTTCGCAACGTCGTTTCAGAATCTTCCAATATAATTGGGTCATTGGTAAAGAGAAGCTGAGACAACTATAATTTTCTGTTTAATTCTTTTTCTTTTAATCCCACATTTCTCCCAACAGCCACACATTATTTTTTTTACAACGTCATCTATAAATATGTTAAACCACTATGGTGACATTACACATCTCAGCCTTCATTTACTGAAAAATATTTATCTATCTCTCTCTCTCCCTCTCTCACTTTCTCTCTCTCTCTCTCTCTCTCTCTCTCTCTCTCTCTCTCTCTCTCTCTCTCTCTCTCTCTCTCTCCCTCTCTCTCCCTCTCTCTCCCTCTCCCTCTCCCTCTCCCTCTCTCCCTCTCCCTCCCTCTCTCTCCCTCTCTCTCCCTCTCCCTCTCCCCCTCTCCCTCTCTCTCACATACTCTAACCTAAGCCTCATTATCCACATAAAATCTCTTTATATTACCTATATTTGCAACACTGCCACATTGCTTCCTTATCCAACCTATCATATGTCTTTTCCAAACCAATAAATACAATGAAGTTTTTTACCTTAATCTATGTAATATGCGCTTATCTTCAAGTTAAATTGTCTACATATCTCCATATTCTTCTGCGGTCCTACATTCTGGTTTACCCACAATTATTTCTATAACAAATCTATCCACATTTCCTGGAATGTTTAATAGGCTTATTCCACTATAATTCTCAAATTACTATTGTCTTCCTTTCTATATACAAAGGATCTATATATGTTCGCTGACAGTTCATACGTACCTTACACTTTTTCATACAAATCCTGAACAAATACACAAATTTTCCCAAAACTTCATATCAATCTGTTTCTTAAAATTTCTGCCTTAATCACAACTATACCAGCTGTTTTACCCATATGCTGCAGCAGTAATTTGGTAGATGTGCGACTCAGGGGATGTGCTCGGTATGATGCTCACCCAACGATTCTTTTCCGTCTGTGGTCTTCATTGTCCTTCCCCAAGCTTCATAACTTTGCACTTCCTGATGCTTAACTCTGAGTCATTTTTTCTGACCAGGTCTGCAGACTGTCCAGATCCCCTTGTAGGCTTACCTGATCCTCGTCCACGTATATTCTCATTAACTTCAGATTGAATGCGAACAGGAACACCTATGAATCTATCTCTTCCTTCATGTCATTCACTTATACAAGAAACAGCACCGGACATAGGACCTACGCTTTTGGAACCCGACTCGTCACATCCAAACACTATGACACCTCTTCACGCACCAGCACACTGTACTCACCTAATTGTGATTGCTGGAGTCGAGACTCAGCTCCTGGCCCCTGTGTGAGTGTTTGTGTGTGTTCGCGCTGGCGAACATGTACATGTGTACTCACCTAGTTGTACTTGCCTAAATGTACCAATGAGCGCTTTTGTTTTTCTTTTTAAATGTAAGAGTCACGCGAATGATTACTCCTTCCTTCATTGCATCTCTCGTGTAGTCTGTTTCTTGCGATCACTGTTGGGCCACGCAAGCCTTAATCTGTTAGCTTGTGGGAATCGAAAGCTGCCGTAGGATTGCATTTACGAAGGAAGCCAGAAGAAAACTCCAATAAGAAATTCCCAGTGATGTGAAGACCAGCTCTCTCAATCCTCCCGCAACGAGGTACGTCATTTGATCGAACATATGAGGTCTAGTATTACATGATATAAACGGTAACTAATATTTATCCAACATACCTAATTTTCATTATTTATTGCAGGAAATCCTGCTTTTTTTTTTTTAACTTCTAGCAACGAACTAAAAGGAAGGACAGCAGAAAAGGTGTTCAAGTTCAAATGCATGGCATCTCGTTTGTGAGACAATGGAAGAACTGGTTTTCCAGTTTTTTAGACTCGAGGAAGATTTGTCTACGTATCTTCATTACATAGAAACTAATAGATTCGCAAAGCAGTTCAGACACAAACTGACGCCACTGAAAGAAGAGCACCGCTGGGTAATATCTTTGTGGTAATTGGATGACCCAAGAGATGTTGTGTGTGTGTACTCACCTATGTGTAGTTGAAGGGGTCGATTCACAGCTCCTGGTCTCGCCAATCTGCTGGTCGTTGCTAAGTCCATCCATGCTCCAAGATCTGTATCGTACCTCTTCTTAAAGCTGTGTGTGTGTGTACTCACCTAGTTGTACTCACCTAGTTGTAGTTGCAGGGGTCGAGTCATAGCTCCTGGCCCCGCCTCTTCACTGGCCGCTACTGGGTCACTCTCCCTTCGCCATGAGCCTTATCATACCTCTTATTGATGCTATGAATGGATCCTGCCTCCACTACATCACTTCCAAGCTATTCCACTTCCCGACCACTCTGTGACTGAAGAAATACTTCCTAACATCCCTGTGATTCATCTGAGTCTTCATCTTCCAACTGTGTCCCATCTCTGTCCACCATGTCAATTCCTCTCAGTATTTTATATGTCGTTATCATGTCCTCCCTATATCTCCTGTCCTCCTGTGTCGTCATGTCGATTTCCCTTAACCTCTCCTCGTAGGACATACCCCTTAGCTCGGGGACTAGTCTTGTTGTAAACCTTTGCACTTTCTCTAGTTTCTTTATGTGTTTGGCTAGGTGTGGGTTCCAAACTGGTGCTGCATACTCCAGTATGGGCGTAACGTACACAGTGTACAGGGTTCTGAACGCCTCCTTATTAAGATGCCGAAATGCTGTTCTTAGGTTTGCTAGGCGCCCGTATGCTGCAGCAGTTATTTGGTTGATGTGCGCCTCAGATGTGCCTGGTGTTATACTCACCCCAAGGTCTTTTTCCTTGAGTGAGGTTTGCAGTATCTGGCCCCCTAGACTGTACTCCGTCTGCAGTCTTCTTTGTTCTGCCCCAATCTTCATGACTTTGCACTTGGTGGGGTTGAACTCCAGGAGCCAATTTTTGGACCAGTCCTGCAGCCTGTCCAGATCCCTTTGTAGTTCTGCCTGGTCCTCGTCCGATTGAATTCTTCTAATCAACTTCACATCATCTGCAAACAGGGACACATCGGAGGCTATTCCTTCCGTCATGTCGTTCACAAATACCAGAAACAGCACCGGTCCTAGGACTGACCACTGTGGAACCCCACTCGTCACAGGCGCCCACTCTGACACCTAGCCACGAACCATGACTCGCTACTGTCTTCCTGACAGGTATTCCCTGATCCATTGTAGTGCCTTCTCTGTTATCCCTGCCTGGTCCTCCAGCTTTTGCACTAATCTCCTGTGAGGAACTGTGTCAAGCGCCCTCTTACAGTCCAAGAAAATACAATCTACCCACCCCTCTCTCTCTTGTCTTACTGCTGTCACCCTGTCATAGAACTCCAGTAGGTTTGTGACAAAGGATTTCCCGTCCCTGAAACAGTGTTGGCTGTCGTTGATAAGCTCATTTCTTTCTAGGTGTTCCACCAGTCTTCTCCTGATAATCTTCTCCATGACTTTGCATACTATACATGTCAGTGACACTGGTCTGTAGTTTAGTGCTTCATGTCTGTCTCCTTTTTTTAAAAATTGGGACTACATTTGCTGTCTTCCATACCTCAGGTAATCTCCCTGTTTCGATAGATGTGTTGAATATTGTTGTTAGTGGTACACATAGCGCCTCTGCTCCCTCTCTCAGGACCCATGGAGAGATGTGATCTGGCCCCGTCGCTTTTGAGGTATCTAGCTCACTCAGCAGCCTCTTCACTTCTTCCTCGGTTGTATGTATTGTGTCCATCACTTGGTGGTGTACCCCACCTCTCTGTCTTTCTGGAGTCCCTTCTGTCTCCTCGGTGAACACTTCTTTAATCTCATGTTGAGTTCCTCACACACTTCGCGGTCATTTCTTGTGTGTGTGTATGTGTGTCCGTGTGTATGTGTGTGTATGTGTGTGTGTGTCCGTGTGTGTGTGTGTCCGTGTGTACTCACCTAGTTGTACTCATCTAGTTGTGGTTGCAGGGGTCGAGTCACAGCTCCTGGCCACGCCTCTTCACTGGCCGCTACTGGGTCACTCTCCCTGCGCCATGAGCTTTATCATACCTCTTCTTAAAGCTATGTGTGTCCGTGTATGTGTGTGTCCGTGTGTGTGTGTGTCCGTGTGTGTGTGTGTCCGTGTGTGTGTCCGTGTGTGTGTGTTCGTGTGTGTGTGTTCGTGTGTGTGTGTCCGTGTGTGTGTGTCCGTGTGTGTGTGTCCGTGTGTGTGTGTCCGTGTACTCACCTATTTGTGGTTGCAGGGGTCGAGTCATAGCTCCTGGCCCCGCCTCTTCACTGATTGCTACTAGGTCCTCTCTCTCCCTGCTCCATTAGTTTTATCAAACCTAGTCTTAAAACTATGTATGGTTCCTGCCTCCACTATGTCGCTTTCTAAGCTATTCCACTTCCTGACAACTCTATGACTGAAGAAATACTTCCTAACATCCCTTTGACTCATAGGAGTCTTCAACTTCCAATTGTGACCCTTTGTTTCTGTGTCCCCTCTCTGGAACATCTTGTCTCTGTCCACCTTATCTATTCCTCGCAGTATTTTATATGTCGTTATCATGTCTCCCCTAACCCTCCTGTCCTCTAGTGTCGTCAGGCCGATTTCCCTTAACCTTTCTTCGTAGGAAAATCCCCTTAGCTCTGGGACTAGTCTTGTTGCAAACCTTTGCACTTTCTCTAATTTCTTGACGTGCTTGACCAGGTGTGGGTTCCAAACTGGTGCTGCATACTCCAGTATGGGCCTGACGTATATGGTATACAGAGTCTTGAATGATTCCTTAGTGAGGTATTGGAACGCTATTCTTAGGTTTGCCAGCCGCCCGTATGCTGCAGCAGTTATCTGATTGATGTGTGCCTCAGGAGATGTGCTCGGTATTATACTCACCCCAAGATCTTTTTCTTTGAGTGAGGTTTGCAGTCTTTGGCCACCTAGACTATACTCTGTCTGCGGTCTTCTTTGCCCTTCCCCGATATTCATGACTTTACATTTGACAGGGTTAAATTCAAGGAGCCAGTTACTGGACCAGGCTTGCAGCCTGTCCAGGTCTCTTTGTAGTCCTGCCTGATCCTCGACTGATTTGATTCTTCTCATTAACTTCACATCATCTGCAAACAGGGACACTTCTGAGTCTATCCCTTCCGTTATGTCATTCACATATACCAAAAACAGTACAGATCCTAGGACTGACCCTTGTGGAACTCCACTCGTCACAGGTGCCCACTCTGACATCTCGTCACGTACCATGACTCGTTGTTGCCTCCTTGTCAGATATTCTCTGATCCATTGCAGTGCTTTTCCTGTTACGTGTGCCTGATCCTCTAGCTTTTGCATTAACCTCTTGTGAGGAACTGTGTCGAACGCCTTCTTGCAGTCCAAAAATGCAGTCTATCCACCCTCTCTCTCGTGTCTTACTTCTGTTACCTTGTCATAAAACTCCAGTAGGTTTGAGACACAGGATTTTCCTTCCCTGAAACCGTGCTGGTTGTCGTTTATAAGCTTGTGTCTTTCTAGGTGCTCCACCACTCTCCTCCTGATGATCTTCTCCATGACTTTGCCTCGTGTCTGTCTCCTTTCTTAAAAATTGGGACTACATTTGCCATCTTCCACGCCTCAGGTAGTTGCCCAGTTTCAATGGATGTGTTGAAGATTTGTGTTAGTGGCACACACAACATCTCTGCTCCCTCTCTAAGGACCCACGGAGAAATGTTGTCCGGTCCCACCGCTTTTGAGGTATCGAGTTCACATAGCAGCTTCTTCACCTCCTCCTCGGTTGTGTGTATTTCATCCAGCACTTGTTGGTATACCTCCCTATTCTGAATTCCTGGAGTCCTTCCTGTCTCCTGTGTAAATACTTCTTTAAATCTCATGTTGAGCTCCTCACATACCTCTTGGTCGTTTATTGTGAACTCCCCACCTTCCTTTCTCAGCCTGATTACCTGGTCCTTGACTGTTGTTTTCCTCCTGATGTGGCTATACAACAGCTTCGGGTCAGACTTGACTTTTGATGCTATATCATTTTCATATTGTCGCTGAGCCTCCCTTCTTACCTGTGCATATTCGTTTCTGGCTCTTCGGCTAATCTCTTTATTTTCCTGGGTCCTTTGTCTTCTGTACTTTTTCCATTATCTATTACACTTACTTTTTGCCTCCCTACACCTCTGGGTGAACCAAGGACTCGTTCTGGTCTTCCCATTACTTGTTTCCCTTGGGGACAAACCTCTCCTCTGCCTCTTTGCATTTGGTTGTCACATATTCCATCATTTCTTTTACTGGTTTTCCTGCCAATTCTCTCTTCCACTGAACGTCTTGTAGGAAGTTCCTCATGCCTGTGTAGTCCCCCCTTTTGTAGTTTCGTTTCTCCCTTCCAATTCCTGCTCCCCTCTCCACTTGTAGCTCAACTATATAATCAAAACACAGAACCAAATGATCACTAGCTCCAAGGGGCCTTTCATACGTGATATCCTCGATGTCCGTGTGTGTGTGTCCGTGTGTGTGTGTCCGTGTGTGTGTGTCCGTGTGTGTGTGTCCGTGTGTGTGTGTGTCCGTGTGTGTGTGTGTCCGTGTGTGTCCGTGTGTGTGTATGTCCGTGTGTGTGTGTGAAGGCATGCTTGCTTTTTGGTATGTATTCACATTTTTTTGTACTCACATATGTGTGGGTGCTGAGGTTTAATCTTTGCCAATATCCTTGCGGCCAGCAGTAACAGCTTGGTTCATCAGACCCTGATCCACCAGGCCTGGTCGTGGACCGGACCGCTGTTGATCCTCAGAATACCCTCCAGGTAGACTCCAGGAAGGTAATTTCCTTCTTGGCTCATGAGTTTGCTTTAGTTTTCGATTTTCTTATCTCTTGCCCAGTTTTCATCACCTTATTCTTGTTGAAGTTGAACCTTAATTAGCCACTAATCTGACCAATCTTGTACAAGTTCGTTTTAGCCTTTAGTTGTCCTTGGTTTGTATTTCTTCATTTACTTCTACAATCTGGGCTGAATCTTATTATATTTATTCAGGTGTACTAATCACAAACCAGAAACAGTACCAGTCTGAATACTGATTCTTCTAGAACCTCACTTGTTACACTTGCCAATTTTGACGTCTTTTCTGCTATAATCACTCGCTCTGCCCCATAAGGAACTCTTACATCTACTGGCGGTCTGGTGGCTAGAGCTTTCGCTTCACACACGGAGGGCCCGGGTTCGATTCCCGGCGGGTGGAAACATTTCAACGTGTTTCCTTACACCTGTTTTCATGTTCACCTAGCAGCAAATAGGTACCTGGGTTCTTAGTCGACTGGTGTGGGTCGCATCCTGGGGGAAAAGATTAAGGACCCCAATGGAAATAAGACAGACAGTCCTCGATGACGCACTGACTTTCTTGGGTTATCCTGGGTGGCTAGCCCTCCGGGGTTAAAAATCCGAAGACATCTTATATTATCTTATTTATTCCTGCCTGCTCCCCTAGTTCTTGTCCTAGTCTCTCTTAAAGTAGTGTCAAATACTTTCATTCAGTCCAAGAATGTGAAGTTCACCTACCCCTCTCCTTGTACTACTCACCTAGTTGTGGTTGCAGGGGATGAGTCACAGCTCCTGGTCCCGCCTCTTCGCTGGCTGCTACTAGGTCACTCTTCGGGCTCCATGAGCTTTATCATACCTCTTCTTTAAGCTATGTATTGATCCTGCCTCCACTAAATCACTTCCCAGACTATTCCACTTCCCGACAACTCTGTGACGAAGAAATACTTCCTAACATCCCTGTGATTCATCTGAGTCTTCAACTTCCAACTGTGACCCCTTGCTGCTGTGTCCAATCTCTGGAACATCGGGTCTCTCCACTTTGTCGTTTCCTCTCAGTATCTTGTGTGTCGTTATCATATCCCCCCTATCTCTCCTGTCCTTCAGTGTCGTCAGGTCGATTTCTCTTAACCTCTCATCGTAGAACATAACCCTTAGCTCCGGGATCAGTCTAGTTGCAAACCTTTGCACTTTCTCTAGTTTCCTTACGTGCTTTGCTAGGTGTGGGTTCCAAACTGGTGCTGCATATTCCAATATGGGCTTAACGTAAACCGTGTAAAGGGCCCTGAACGATTCATTATTAAGATGTCGGAATGCTTTTCTTTGGTTTGCTAGGCGCCCGTATCCTGCAGCAGTAATTTGATTGATGTGCGCGTCAGGAGATGTGCTCAGTGTTATACTCACCCCAAGATCCTTTTCCTTGAGTGAGGTTTGTAGTCTCTGGCCCCCTAGGCTGTACTCCATCTGCAGTCTTTGCCCTTCCCCAATCTTAATGACTTTCCACTTGGAGGGGTTGAACTCCAGGAGCCAGTTGCTGGACCAGGCCTAATTCTGCCTGGTCCCCGTCCTATTGAATGCTTCGTATCAACTTTACATCATCTGTAAACAGGGACACTTCGGAGTTTATTCCTTCCGTCATGCCGCTCACAAATACCAAAAACAGCACCGGCCCTAGGACTGGCCACGGTGGAACCCCGCTCGTCACAGGTGCCCACTTTGACTTTCGCCACGTACCATGCCTCCCTGTTGTCTTCCTGACAGGTATTCCCTGATCCATTGCAGTGCCTTCCGTGTTATCCCTGCCTGGTCCTCCAGCTTTTGCACTAGTCTCTTGTGTTGAACTGTGTCAAACGCCTTCTTACAGTCCAAGAAATTGCAATCTACCCACCTCTCTCTCTGATTTCTTAACTGCTGTCACTCTGTTATAGAACTCCAGTAGGTTTGTGACACATGATTTCCCGTCCCTGAAACCGTGCTGGCTGTCTTTGATAAGCTCATTTCTTTCTATGTGCTCACCACTCTTCTCCTGATGATCTTGTCATGCCTCTGCATACTATACATGTCAGTGTCACTGGTCTGTAGTTGAGTGCTTCGTGTCTGTCTCATTTTTTTTAAAAATTGGGACTACATTTGCTGTCTTCCATACCTCAGGTAGTCGCCCTGTTTCTATAGATGTGTTGAAGATTGTTGTTAGTGGTACACATAGTTCCTCTGCTCCCTCTCTCAGGATCCACAAAGAGATGTTATCTGGCCACATTGAGTTTGAGGTATCCATCTCACGTAGCAGCCTCTTCACTTCATCCTCGGTTGTATGTATTGTGTCCAACATTTGAAGGTGTACACCACCTCTCCGTCTTTCTGGGGTCTCTTCTGTCTCCTCTGTGAACACTTGTTTGAATCTTATGTTGAGCTCCTCACATACTTCCCAGTCATTTCTTGTGATCTCCCCTCCTTTTTTTCTCAGCCTGATTACCTGGTCCTTGACTGTCGTTTTCCTCCTGATGTGGCTGTACAACAGCTTCGAGTCAGATTTAGCTTTCGCTCTTATGTCATTTTCGTATTGCCATTGGGCCTCCCTTCTTACCTGTGCATATTCGTTCCTGGCTCTACGTCTACTTTCCTTATTCTCCTGGGTCTTTTGCCTTCTGTACTTCTTCTATTCTCTAGTTCACTTGGTTTTGGCCTCTCTGCACCTTTGGGGGAATCAAGGCTCACCCTGGCCTTCTCGTTATTTCTGTTACCCTTGGGTACAAAACCTCCTCAGCTTCCTTGCATGTTGTTGTCACATATTCCATCATCTCGTTTACTGACTTCTCTTCCAGCTCTGTCCCACTAGACCCATTGAAGGAAATTCTTCATGCCTGTGTAGTCCCCTCTCTTGTAGTTTATCTTCATTCATCCTGCTCTTCCTGCTTCCCTCTCCACTTGTAACTCTACTATGTAATCGAAGCTCAGAACCACATTATCACTGGCCCCGAGGGGTTTTTCATATGTGATGTCCTCAATGTCTGCGATACCCAAGGTGAATATAAGGTCCAGTCTCGCAGGTTCATCCTCTCCTCTCTCTCTGGTAATGTCCTTTACGTGTTGGTGGATGAGGTTTTCCAGTACCACCTCCATCATCTTAGCCCTCCAAGTTTCTGGGCTCCTATGTGGCAGCAGGTTTACCAAATCGATTTCCTTGTGGTTGAAGTCACCCATAATCAGCAGCTTTGACCTGCTTGCTTGGGCTCTTCTGGCCACTTCAGTGTGTCAGCCATTGCTCTATTACTCTCATCATACTCCTGCCTTGGCCTCATGCTGTTCTGTGGTGGGTTGTACATTACTGCAATTACCACCTTGGGACCCCCAGACTGAAGTGTTCCTATTATGTTGTAGTCTCTTGCTTCTCCTCTGTCTCTTCTCTCCAGCTCGTCAAACTCCCATCGGTTTTTGAGGAGCAGTGCCACTCCACTACCCCCTCTGTTCCCTCTGTCTTTTCTCAGGATCTGATACCCCGTTGGAAAGATGGCATCTGTTATCCCTGTGAGCTTGGTTTCTGAGAGCTGTGTGTGTGTGTGTGTGTGTTTATTTACTCACCTAGTTGTAATTGCAGGGGTCGAGTCATAGCTCCTGGCCCCGCCTCTTCACTGGCCGCTACAAGGTCACTCTTCCTTCGCCATGAGCCTTATCATACCTCTTTTTGAAGCTATGAATTGATCTTGAATCCAC
This sequence comes from Cherax destructor, assembly GCA_009830355.1. Classification (NCBI taxonomy): domain Eukaryota; kingdom Metazoa; phylum Arthropoda; class Malacostraca; order Decapoda; family Parastacidae; genus Cherax; species Cherax destructor. The sequence continues at coordinate 22,125 of WNWK01030300.1, forward strand.
TACATCACTTCCCAATCTTTTCTTCCACTTCCTGACCACTCTGTGACTGAAGAAATACTTCCTAACATCCCTATGATTTATCTGAGTCTTCAACTTTCAACTGTGCCCCCTTGTTACTGTGTCCCATCTCTGGAACATTCTGTCTCTATCCACCTTGTCAATTCCTCTCAGTATTTTATATGTCGTTATCATGTCTTCCCTTTCTCTCCTGTCCTCCAGTGTCGTCAGGTCGATTTCTCTTAACCTCTCCTCGTAGGGCATACCCCTTAGCTCCGGGACTAGTCTTGTTGCAAACCTTTGCACTTTCTCTAGTTTCTTTATGTGCTTGGCTAGGTGTGGGTTCCAAACAGGTGCTGCATACTCCAGTATGGGCCTAACGTACACAGTGTACAGGGTCCTGAACGATGCCTTATTAAGATGTCAAAATGCTGTTCTTAGGTTTGCTAGGCGCCCATATGCTGCAGCAGTTATTTGGTTGATGTGCGCCTCAGGAGATGTGCCTCGTGTTATACTCACCCCAAGATCTTTGTGTATGTATGTGTGTGTGTGTGTGTGTACTCACTTAATTGTGGTTGCAGGGGTCAATTCGTTGCTCCTATCCCCGACTCTTCACTGGTCGCCACTAGGTCTACTCTCTCCTTGCTCAATGAACTCAATCATACTTTTTCGTAAAGATATATGTGGCACTTGCCTCTACTACCTCACTTTCAAGATTATTCCACTTCCTGACATCTCTATGACGTAAGAAATATTTCCTAACATCCCTGTGACACATCTGAGTCTTCAACTTCCTATTGTGACCGCTTGTTGCTGTGTCCCATATCTGGAACATCCTGTCTCTATCCACCTTGTCGATTCCTCTCAGTATTTTATACGTCGTTATCATGTACCCCCTGTCTCTCCTGTTCTCCAGTTTCCAAATCTCTCCTCTTAGGACATGCCTTTTATTTCCGGGACTAGTCTTTTTGCAAACCTTTCCACTTTCGCTAATTTCCTGACGTGCTTGGCCAGGTGTTGGGTTCTAAACTGGTTCTGCATACTCCAATATGGGCCTGACGTATATGGTGTACATGGTTCGGAATGACTCCTTACTGAGATGTCGGAATGCTATTCTTATGATTGCTGGACGCCCGAATGCTGCAGCAGTTCGATGTGCGCCTCAGATGTGAACGATATTATCCACGCACCAAGATCCTTTTCCTTTAGTGAGGTTTGCAGTCTTTTGCCCCCTAGACTGTACTCTGTCTGCGGTCTTCTTTGCCCTTCCACAATCTTCATGACTGCACTTGGTGGAGTTGAACTCTATGAGCCAGTTGCTTTACCAGGCCTTCAGCCTGTCCAGATCTCTCCGTAGCCCTGCCTTATCCTCCTCCAACTGCTCTTTAACTTCATATCATCGGCAAACAGGGACACTTCTAAGTCCATTTCTTCCGTTACATCATTCACATATACCAGAAACAGCATCGGTACTAGGACTGACCCTTCTGTGACC
>WNWK01030301.1:0-23614 GCA_009830355.1 Cherax destructor
GGGGATTAGTCACTAGTGGCGTTCCACAAGGATCAGTTTTGGGCCCATTGTTGTTCATAATTTACATAAATGACCTTGATGAAGGAATTGCAAGTGACATGAGTAAATTTGCTGATGATACAAAAATAGGCCGTATAATTCATTCTGAGGAGGATACCAATGAACTCCAGGAGGATTTGGACAAATTAATGTCTTGGTCTGAAAAGTGGCAGATGAAGTTCAATGTGGACAAGTGTAAGGTGCTAGTCGTTGGTAATGAAAATATCCTCGAATTTATAAACTAGGTGAAGTTGAGCTTGATCATACAGAATGTGAAAAAGACTTGGGAGTCATGGTAAGCAGGAATCTAAAGCCAAGACAACAGTGCCTAAGTGTGGCAATAAGGCTAACAGATTACTAGGATTTATTTCAAGAAGTATAAGCAACAGAAGTCCAAAAGTTATTTTACAGCTCTATACATCACTAGTGAGACCTCATTTGGATTATGCAGCTCAGTTTTGGTCTCCTTACTACAGGATGGATATAGATTCATTGGAGAACATACAAAGAAGAATGACTAAAATGATTTACAGTATAAGAAATCTCCCATATGAAGATAGACTTAGAGCATTGAATCTCCACTCTCTGGAGAGCGTAGAATGAGGAGATATCATCGAGGTGTACAAGTGGATGATGGGCATAAACAAAGGAGATATTAATAAAATACTGAGGATATCGAACCAAGTAAGAACCAGAAATAACGGATTTAAATTGGATAAATTTAGATTTAGAAAGGACATAGGCAAGTACTGGTTTTCGAACAGAGTTGTAGATGCGTGGGACAATCTTCCGAGTAGGGTGATAGAGGCTAGGACCTTGGTTGGCTTTAAAAAGAGATTGGACAAATATATGAGTGGGAGGGGCTGGGTTTGATTGGTGTCGTGGGTGCAGGAGTGAATTCTTAGGTAGTGGTGGTTTTGATATGGACCTGCCTTGTATGGGCCAGTAGGCCTTCTGCAGTGTTCCTCCATTCTTATGTTCTTATGTTCTAAGGTTCTGAAGCTCGGGAGTGTCCATAACCCAAGCACTTATAAGTTAAATAACGTAGAACTTAGCCATACAGATTGCGAGAAGGACTTGGGGGTGATGGTAAGCAGCAACCTTAAACCAAGACAGCAATGCCTAAGCGTACGAAATAAGGCAAATAGATTACTGGGATTTATATCAAGAAGTGTTAGCAACAGAAGTCCAGAGGTTATATTACAGCTTTATACATCATTAGTAAGGCCTCACCTAGATTACGCACCTCAGTTTTGGTCTCCATATTACAGAATGGACATAAATTCGTTAGAAAACATTCAGCGTAGAATGACTAAATTAATACATAGAATTAGAAATCTTCCTTACGAAGAAAGATTGAAGACCCTTAAATTACATTCACTTGTAAGACGTAGAATGAGGGGAGACATGATCGAGGTATACAAGTGGAAAATGGGTATTAACAAAGGGGATATAAATAAGGTCTTGAGGATATCTCTCCAAGAGAGAACCCGCAATAATGGATTCAAGTTAGATAAGTTTAGATTTAGAAAGGATATAGGAAAGTATTGGTTTGGAAATAGGGTAGTTGATGAGTGGAACAGTCTTCCTAGTAGGGTTATTGAAGCTAGGACCTTGGGTAGTTTCAAATTTAGGTTGGATAAATTCATGAGTGAGAGGGGTTGGATTTGAGTGGGACTCGCACATGAGTAAATAGAATTATCAAAGCTTATTTCTTGGGTAGCATTGAAAATTAGATTGAGCAAGTGTTCTGTTAGTGGGACGGATTGTGAAGGACCTGCCTAGTATGGGCCAACAGGCCTGCTGCAGTGTTCCTCCTTTCTTATGTTCTTATGTTATATTACAGCTTTATACATCATTAGTAGGGCCTCACCTAGATTACGCAGCTCAGTTCTGGTCTCCATTTTACAGAATGGATATAAATTCGTTAGAAAACATTCAGCGACGAATGACAAAGTTAATTCATAGCATTAGAAATCTTCCGTATGAAGAAAGATTGAAGACCCTTAAATTACATTCACTTGTAAGACGAAGAATGAGGGGAGACATGATCGAGGTATATAAGTGGAAGATGGGTATTAATAAGGGGGATATAAATAAGGTCTTGAGGATATCTCTCCAAGAGAGAACCCGCAATAATGGATTCAAATTGGATAAGTTTAGATTTAGAAAGGATATAGGAAAATATTGGTTTGGAAATAGGGTAGTTGATGAGTGGAACAGTCTGCCTAGTAGGGTTATTGAAGCTAGGACCTTGGGCAGTTTCAAATTTAGGTTGGATAAATACATGAGTGAGAGGGGTTGGATTTGAGTGGGACTCGCACTTGAGTTAATAGAATCATTAAAGCATATTTCTTGGGTAGAATTGAAAATTAGGTTGGGCAATTATTCTGTTAGTGAGATGGATTGTGAAGGACCTGCCTAGTATGGGCCAACAGGCCTGCTGCAGTGTTCCTCCTTTCTTATGTTCTTATTTAGTTGGGTTAGGCAAAATTAAATTGCGCTTGTTGTAATAAGGTTAGGTAGGTTTTCAAAGTTTCTCTTGGTACAAAATTATAAATTCTTACATTAACATAAATGAAAAAAATATATCTTTAAACGTATAAGAGAAAATTTTAGAAAGGACTTAATTTTAGATGAGTTCTTGCTAATTGACCAGTTTTACCTAATCGGCATGACACATATATATATATATATATATATATATATATATACTATGATGCAAAAAGATCACAGTAAACAGGTGATATCAAAATATGCAAAACAACCACTATGAAAAAATAGAAGAATTCCAAGCGCTTTCGTGACTACTCACATTATCAAGGATAATATACTATATATATATATATATATATATATATATATATTTGTATATATATGAGGTGGTGTAATATTCAACAATATTGAATAAATTACCGTGGATAAATAAGTGAGAGAACATTGCGGATGTAGTAGTGTAATACATAAAAGTCTGAGTGTAAGACAATATAACGAGGGTTGAAGGTTTAAAGTTAAGCGTTACTAACTTAGACCTAAGTGGCGTCTCAGTAACAGTGTGTTTTGCACTTTGTCTTTCTATATCCATTGGGTTCAAATTCCATTCACCTAGAAGCTGGGCTTGCAACTCTACACTTTAACTATCATTAAAATGTACGATAAGGATTTCTTGGTACCCAAGTGTCTAGTCCTGAGACGTTATGTTTCACACTACACGCTAGTCCTGAGACGTCATGTTTCACACTACACGCTAGTCCTGAGACATCATGTTTCATACTACACGCTAGTCCTGAGACATCATTTTTCACACTACACGCTAGTCCTGAGACGTCATGTTTCATACTACACGCTAGTCCTGAGACGTCATGTTTCATACTACACGCAACTATTATACTATTATACCTGGTGCGCACAAAGCAACTGTCAGTGCCTCTGTTGATCCAGGACTGTTAAGTAAGGAGAGTGTGAACAAATTAACTATACTCTTGTAATCCATGATTTATAGGAAAGGTTTGCAAAAAGTAACTAACTGTGCCTCTACTGACCCATGGCGATTACGTAAGGAATAAAACAATGTATATAACTGTATCTTCTTTGGCTGAGGACTGCTAAGGTAGGTGTGCACAAAGTAACTGTGAACCTGGTGTTCCATGACAAGTGTACCAGACTGACTGAACCTGTGAACCTGGTGTTCCATGACACGTGTACCAGACTGACTGAACTTGTGAACCTGGTGTTCCATAACACGTGTACCAGACTGACTGAACCTATGAACCTGGTGTTCCATGACACGTGTATCAGACTGACTGTACCTGTGAACCTGGTGTTCCACGACACTTGTACCAGACTGACTGAACCTGTGAACCTGGTGTTGCATGACACGTGTACCAGACTGACTGAACCTGTGAACCTGGTGTTCCATGACACGTGTACCAAACTGACTGAACCTGTGAACCTGGTGTTCCATGACACGTGTACCAGACTGACTGAACCTGGTGTTCCATGACACATGTACCAGACTGACTGAACCTGTGAACCTGGTGTTCCATGACACGTGTACCAGACTGACTGAACGTGTGAACCAGGTGTTCCATGACACGTATACCAGACTAACTGAACCTATGAACCTGGTGCTCCATGACACGTGTACCAATCTGACTGAACCTGTGAACCTGGTGTTCCATGACACGTGTACCAGACTGACTGAACCTGGTGTTCCATGACACATGTACCAGACTGACTGAACCTGTGAACCTGGTGTTCCATGACACGTGTACCAGACTGACTGAACGTTTGAACCAGGTGTTCCATGACACGTATACCAGACTAACTGAACCTATGAACCTGGTGCTCCATGACACGTGTACCAATCTGACTGAACCTGTGAACCTGGTGTTCCATGACACGTGTACCAGACTGACTGAACCTGGTGTTCCATGACACGTGTACCAGACTGACTGAACCTGTGAACCTGGTGTTCAATGACACGTGTTCCAGACTGACTGAATCTGTGAACCTGGTGTTCCATGGCACGTTTACCAGACTAACTGAATCTGTGAACCTGGTGTTCCATGGCACGTGTACCAGACTGAGTGAACCTGTGAACCTGGTGTTCCATGACACGTGTACCAGACTGACTGAACGTGTGAACCTGGTGTTCCATGACACGTGTACCAGACTGACTGAACGTGTGAACCTGGTGTTCCATGACTCGTGTACCAGACTCACTGTACCTGTGAACCTGGTGTTCCATGACACGTGTACTAGACTGACTGAAACTGTGAACCTGGTGTTCCATGACACGTGTACCAGACTGACTGAACCTGTGAACCTGGTTTTCCATGACACGTGTACCAGACTGACTGAAGAAGACTCACTTTTTTATGACATTTTTCTCATAAAAGAAAAGGTGTTCAGGACAATACTAAAGATAAAGGATTTAATTATTTTACATCTCGTTGGGAAGATAAAAAATTATTCATTTTTCTAAGCTCTTTTGTTATCACTTTGTTGCTTCTATTTTTTTTTTTTTTTTGGTCCTGCTTCGTTGTTTTTTATTTTCCTTCTTTGCTTTTGCTTGTGTATTTTTTTTGTTACTATTTCTTTGTTTGTATATTTTTCTGCTTCTTTTGCTTTTATATTTGCTCCTTTATTTCTGCTCCCATGTTTCTGTTGTCTTGTTTCTCTCCTTTTCTTTCTCCTTCTTGGTTTATCTTATTGTTTTTGCTACTTTCCTTATAATTCTTTCTTTCTTGTTCTGTTTTCTTGCTTCTATGGAGTATATTTACAAGTTTCCCTAAACTTGGCTTGTGTAAGAACTTGTTACTGTTAAGTTTGTGCTGCTAATTATTTTGTTAAGTATACCTTTAATACGCTATTAAATTACTCACACAAAAATTATTTGTTGATTCTGCATTAACTTCGTTATTTAAATTTTATATTTCCATAAAATTATGTAAAATAATATTCGACTTATTGCTTTAGATACTTTTATTTAAATAAAGGTTTCCAGGTAGAGAATCAGACAGAACAGGTGAACATTCCTTTATAAAACAAGATATGAAGAACGAATAAAATATTTCGAAATACGTACAGGGTTTTCCAAACTTACGAAACCCCGATTTACAGACTTCCACTCTTACAAACTAGGTGGATAAAAAAATACTGAAAAAATAGTAGTTTTACTAAAGAGATCCACCGTTCCGAACACGTTCCATACGCTAACATCTGTAATATTATTTTCTATAGGAAAAATACGATCCTGAGCAACGAGCAAATCGTTTATAAAACGGATCATCAAAAACGACTTATTCGCTAGTTGGGGACACCCTGTATTTTTACTCCATATTTTAGTTAATTCTAATAAGTGAACTATATTTTGCATGCCCTTGATAGCATATATTAATTTCCATGAAAACCTCAACGTTTTAAACCTCTTTTTATTATTATTTATATTTTTGTCACTATTTAATACTATTTATGTTGAGAACGAGCTGGAATGTTTAATAGAATAGTTTTTATTAGTGAATAATTATAGATAAGAGAAGCTTCCGTAGTAATGAGGATATGGCTAAGAGTACCTAGGCTTGTTAACAGTTAATGGACCCCGAAGATTTACTGACTACGCTAGAGCTTGTCACTGCTCACCACCAGTCATGATGACTTTAATCCGTAAAATAGTGGTTAATATATATATATATATATATATATATATATATATATATATATATATATATATACACACTTTATTTCAAGACAAAATACACTGACAAAATACATTGACAAGAATACAATAGGGAGTAAAACAACATAGATAACAACTCAGAGCTACATGTCAAATACTTCGTCCAGCTCCCCGGCAGTGGGCCTCGTGCCCAGAATGCTGCAGGCATTTCCACTCTGGATCGCAACACTGAGTCTCTGAAAGAGGAAGCTGGTCGTCCTGTGGTCCTTGGTTTCTCTGATGAGTTTTTCACCCAGCTCTTTAAGAAACTTTAGAGCACACTTACCCCATGCTCCAAGGGTCTCCGACCCTATTGGGATGTAGTTATAGCAAGGGGGAAGGCCTTCATATTTGCGAGTCTTCTGGGTCTCCCTGTGGCTGGCAGCTCCACCCCCTTCGGCTACGGACTATGACAAGTAGGTGTCTGCCATTGTGGCAGCACAGGTGTAGTCCCAAGCAATCTGCTTACCATCCTTCCAGGGTAGCATAGTGGCTCCATCTGGACGCTTTTGACTTCCATCAGACCTCTGCACTTGGTGTTCCCGTTGAGCTGGGCAACGAGCTGTGGCGAGGCTTCTCTTTATGATGTCATTGACCTCCTCATGTCTAGCATACTTCCCTTCTGATGTGTGACACACGAGACCATGAAGTCTGAATTGATCAGCCGTCGCCCTGCCGCATATACACCTATGTTCGGTGAGTATGGGGGCGGTTAGGCGAAGAGCAACACCAATCCGAATGGCCTGTGCGTCGAGTCGAGTCCCCAGAGAGGAATTGGGAACAGCTAGAAGGAAATCTCTTGAGTGTGGTGCCTTCACCGCTAGGAGACGAGCTTTGTCCTTTCCTGAAGCGTTGGTGAACATTGTGTTGGCAATTTTTTTCATGATCGGTTTCTCCCAGTGGACTGTTTGTGCTCTTTGGGAGGAGCTGGTCTAATGGAGGAGTCTGCAAGGGTGTCTCACCGCGCGGCTGCTTCAATGAACCTGGGGTCTTGGGCTCCCACCACACCTCTCAAACGTTCGGGGACAATCTTCTTGACTAATCCACAGGAGGCCAAACACGATGACAGAAATGCAGGTAAAGCTACCTGCGTTGCTTTGCACACCCCTATACCTCCCAGTCGCACTGGGAGGGTTGCCTGCTCCCATTGCCGATCCTCTAGTGACAGATTCAGTGCCTCCTTAAAGGTGTGCGTCATACTCGTATATATTATATATATATATTATATATATAATGTATATATATATATATATATATATATGCTATGAATTCGCAAGAGCAGGCGAAATATTCACAAACACTGATCTCTGGCCGACGGAGACTCGACCTACGAACCTCATGACAAGGTACGCAGTACCTTGTCATGAGGTTCGTAGGTTCGAGTCTCCGTCGCCAGAGATCAGCGTTGTGAATATTTCGCCTGCTCTTGCGAATTCCTAGCATTGTAAAAATCTCTAGTTGTGTCGATGCATGCAGGGGATGAGATAAAAGCTGTAAGCCTCCTGCCTGAAAGCTGGCTGCCTTGGAATAACGTCTAGCGAAAGCTGGTTGCCAAGGTATTGGACCAGTGTGGTACGGTCGGCAAAGCACTGCGTACCTTGTCATGAGGTTCGTAGGTTCGAGTCTCCGTCGGCCAGAGATCAGTGTTTGATATATATATATATATATATATACATGTATATATATATATATATATATATATATATATATATATATATATATATATATATATATATATATATATATATATATATATGGCTTCACTCTGCTCTTCCCTGGGACACAGTCTTCCTGCTTGCACCACAGTGAACCATGGCTTCACTCTGCTCTTCCCTGGGATTCAGCTTCTGGGTTTGAATTTCTCCTTCATAAAGGTTTCTGTATTTCTTAAAAATTAACAAAAATTTTTGGGTTGTCAATAATTTGTAAAGATCGTTTAGATAATCGTGCAAGGCAGTAAAGTATGCTTTACAGTAAATCTTTTCTTTACTGGTAGTATGATCCTCAGAATTTATGTATTGAAGATGTTTTTGTCTGTCAGAGATGTAACGTCCCATAAACAGGGTGGGTCTCAGCATGAATCCTCGTGCATGTTTATTAGGCTTTATTCTAGTCAGTTTCGGATGTATTTATGGTGATAATATTCAGTTTCAAACTGAATGAGTTGCAAGAGCTACAGCTTTTGGTCATCTGACCGAAGCCTTCCGCTGGCTTACCGGTCCACCCCTTTAAAAATTATGGTCAATTATAACCTTTTTATCGTATTAAAAGTATAATTTATATTGCCATTATGTGCTTCCTATAATGTATTGGAGTTAATCATAACAGTATTATATAGTTGGAATATTTAATACTTTATCCTTGATCAACATTTGACATATGAAAATATTTGAATAATTTACCTTCGAAGGTTTTGTTATCAGGATAAAAGAGTGAAGACAGAGTTACTTTATTCTTCACCTCGTCCGTTTAACTGTGACTAACAGAATGGATGACTGTTAAGGGAGCTTATTACTGCTGCTTAAAATAACTGTAGAGCCTATGAAATGTTTAATTTATTAACATTGTAGTATATTATAATTGGTTAATTTTACTAATAGATGACAATTAAATTTAACCTAAAGAAGAATAAGGCACAATACCGTGAGTTGAACAATACACAAATAAGCCGCACATAGGAGGACGGAGGAGCTTACGACGACGTTCCGGTCCAACTGCGACCATTTACAAAGTCACACTGACAGAAAACAGTGAGGAAGCCAATTTATATAAGAGAACGAGAAAGGGACGGGAACAAGAGAGGGAGAAGATAAAGTAGTGGTAGGTAGGTAGTGGAGGTAGTAGTAGAAGAAATAGTGGTGTAAAGTAGGGAGAGTAGTTTAGTGGCAAAAGGGGGAATGAAGGAAGACAAAAGTAAAGGTAGTAGTAATAGTAGAGGAATGGGGGAAGAGGACTAAGTAGAAATAAAAGTGGGGTCAGTCTAAAAACAAGAAAAAGAAGCACTGCAGGGAAGCTAAGGGCTCGCAAGGGGTAGGACCAAATGCAGGGAAAGAAAAACTGACTCACAGAACACAATAGACCGAAGAAAGGAAACCAAAGAAAGAAAAATAATAAAATAGGAAAGGAACAGAAGAAAGGATCAGGTTAAATCAGGAGTGTTCTGAGATTTGGAGCATTTAACAATGTAATGAGAAAGGAAGACATGTACAGAGACAAAGCCAGGGGCAAGATTTATACAAGGAAAGTTGTGTGTGAAGGATGATGGTTCAACAAGACGGCGACTGTGAAAGCTAGAAGTAGGATAGACTAATAGGATGACTGTCATCTCTGATATAACAGAAAAAAGCATTATTGGTGTCAGCATTCATAACACTTCTTTTGCGTTCTTTGAGTCTGTCAGACAGAGAGCAACGACCAGTCTCTCCACAGTATTGGAGACGACAAGAGGAGCAAATGAGTATGAAACTGCAATAACATACAAAAAATACTTACATTAGATAACATACTGATTACAGAAGTCACTTGTTTTATGTCTAGCAACCAAGCGAGGATTCTTATAACATCTTCACATATTTGCCAAGAATAAAGGCAATGCACAGATTACTTTCACTTCAAAGCAGATGTAGAGAGCAGTTGTAGATATAAAATAATGTGTAGGTAGCAGATTTGTTAGTAAGAGCATGAACATCAGTTGCCTGTTTATCATTATAGAAATGATTTAGCGGTGTGTATGTGTGTATTATAATTTATAGGTAAAAAGTTTTTGTACTTTTTAACTTTGTTTAGCTACTTCTAGTTGAGAAGAGAGATGTGACAGACATTATCCCAGGTCAAAACAAGATGCTTGCTGGCTCATGTCATCATTGTTCATACAGTATATACTCTTTGTGTTGCTTGTTTTACCAATTAAAATGCATGTTACTATAAGCTGAAGTTTGCTTGTTACCACAGACACATACCTTGAGGTAACTTGGTCAGGTAATGCAGTAAGTTCCCATTTTTTCAAAGTTAAGTCATGCTTATAAAGTAAGATACACGCAGCTTACAATAAGGTACTCGTACAGTAAGCTGCTGGGTCCTAACAGTAAGAGGCCCACTCTATACAGCAAGCTTCCCACCCCTTATGGTAAGCTGCCTGCCATATACAGTAAGCTGTGTGCCTCTTACAGTAAGCTGTCCGCCCATTACAGTAAGCTAACCCCCCCTTCCCACCCTTAGAGAATTCTGCCCCTACCCGTCTTCCAAGAGACTACTCTCACTTTCCAATAAGTTATCACATTCAAACCTTTCTAATTTCCTGAATACATTGACATTTTCTTAACAACAAAGACATAAATCCTCATTACAACAAATAGATTCCCCACCACAACATATATATTTCAGATCGAAATAAATAGATTAGCTTCCACAAAAAAATAGATTATACACCACAACAAGCAGATGGATTCCAAAACAGAGTGCCTAAGCCCTAAGGGGTACGTGACCCTACAGCCCCTCGCGCGGGAGGTCGGATCGAAAAAAAATCGAAAAAAAAATCCAAAAATGAGTTAACATTACGAAAAAATAGTTTAACAACTGGGCAACACTTTGGTGTTATTCTAATTTTTATATAATGTTTCTAAAGAAAATTAAAGTCTTTGCAACATTTTTCGTGATGATGCCGTGATTAGTATATATTTCGAGGCTTGTACAGACTTCTCGGCAAAAAAAATTCATTTTTTATTTTTTTAATTTTTTCCTCTAAAATATTAATATCACTATTTGGCATTGCTACAAAGACCAGAGTGTAGCGGTAAGTCTCTCAAAAGTGTTATAAAGCCAAGACATAATAATAATTAAAATAATAATATAATATCTTTATTTACTACAAGTACATGTACAAGGTATACAGACCATAGCTGACATCAATGACATACTACTATATAGAAAGCCCTTGTTATGCAGAGCATTTCCCGCAAATTAGGTAAATTTTGTCCCAGGATGCGACCCACACCAGTCGACTAACACCCATGTACCCATTTTACTGATGGGTGAACATAGACAACTGGTGTAAGGAAACGCGTCTGATGTTTTCACCCCTTCGCAGGAAATCGAACCCTGACCCTCTCCTTGTGAAGCGAGAGCTTTTGCCACGAGGCCACGGAGGTATATACACAAATAATCTGCACATAGAAGAGAGGATCTTACGACGACGTTTCGGTCCGACTTGGACCATTTACAAAGTCACACTAACAAAAAGGAAGAATGATGGAGTATATATAGGCCAGCAGACATTGACGGGAACAAGAGAGGAAGTGGTGGAGGTAGTAGTAGTGGAGTCAGTCAAATACTTAGAAAGAGGAGCACTGCAAGGAGCTAGTGGCCCACACAGGGGGCAAAATAATAAAGGACAAATACCCAAGGTAGAAGAAAGAAAACCCAAAGGAGAAGAGAGAGAAGGGAAAAAAAAACATCAGGTTAAGTTACGGGTGTTCTGAAGTTTGGAGCATTTTACAATGTAATGGGAAAGGAAAGCATCTACAGAGACAAAGTCACGACTAAGATTCGTACAAGGAAAGTTGTGTATAAGGGAGGATTCAACCAGACGGCGACTGTGAAAGTTAGAAGTAGAGTTGCTATACAGTCCTATATTTACGCTATTATCGACATTTTTATTATTTTAGGTATCATATATTGTTCAGAATTATAATTAGAAACAAAATTAAAACCTAATACAAGCAGCCATAGGGGAGAAAATTGGCATAATACTGAGCAGTGGTTGTGATGAGCACTTTAGTCTACGCCTTGTACTGCTGGGTTTTGTAATATTACCCTTTCTCTAACCCATTGACATTTGAGAAAATGTATTTAGGACCCGGGGATACTATAGATGAGTTGAGTTACACTCCCGCCGCACAAATAGCGTCAATCACACAAATAGCGTCAATCACACAAATAGCGTCAATCACACAAATAGCGTCAATCACAAAAATAGCGTCAATCACACAAATTGCGTCAATCACACAAATAACGTCAATCACACAAATAGCGTCAATCCACAAATAGCGTCAATCACACAAATAGCGTCAATCGCTGTCAAAAATAAATTAATTAAAATATTTTTCTTCGATAGGGAATGATTGCCGCCGTTTTCGTCAATTATCTGGAAAGTAAGTTATTGACCTATTTATGTCAATAATGAAAGAAATTAACCGACTTTCACAGGAAACCTTCATCATGGAATGTTTTACAATCGTGTTGACGTAAATTTCTAATATCCCAAATATTTTGGCATTTGTTGGCGGCGGAAAAGGGCTGATAATTTATTTTCTCATAAAACTACCAACTTTGTTTTTTTGGGGGATAAAAAGAACGTATGTAAAAGAAATGCAAACACAAAACTAGATTATGCGTTGCTTTATTACGAGAGACTGCCCAATTTTTTTAGGCATTGCCCACATTGGGGGAAAGGGGAGGCGCCGACCAACATAAAAAATCATTAAAGATTTTATCATTAAATTGATTGACTTCAGATTTCTGCCAAACATTTTTCTTTACAATGTTTGTTTAAAACTGATTCTAACAAAAAAAATGAATGAAATCGGATCATAAAGAAATAAAAATATTCAAGGTCACGTACCCCTAACAACTGTAGTAATCTTTCTTTATCCATAAGTATACTGGCCACATCTTTCAATAACCTGGTTATCTTATGTAGTACACAACTCACCCTATCATGTAAAGTTGCTCAAGCAGTCAAGTAAACTTTCATTTCTCTGGAAAAATCATCACCTTTTCAAGTAAGCTTTCCACCTCCTCAAGTAAGCCATTATCTACTCAAGTTAGTTATCCACCCTATCAAGTATGCCACCTCCATTCTCCAGTAAACTATCTACCCACTCAATAAAAATATCTTCATTAAGCTGCAGTCCCTCTTGCCCCAACTTACCTGCACACCCGCCTGTCTCCACTAAGCTGCAGACCCCCCTATCCTAGCAAAGCTGCAGACCCACCTATCCTAGCAAAGCTGCAGACCCACCTATCCTAGCAAAGCTGCAGACCCACCTATCCTAGCAAAGCTGCAGACCCACCTATCCTAGCAAAGCTGCAGACCCACCTATCCTAGCAAAGCTGCAGACCCACCTATCCTAGCAAAGCTGCAGACCCCCTATCCTAGCAAAGCTGCAGACCCACCTATCCTAGCAAAGCTGCAGACCCACCTATCCTAGCAAAGCTGCAGACCCACCTATCCTAGCAAAGCTGCAGACCCACCTATCCTAGCAAAGCTGCAGACCCACCTATCCTAGCAAAGCTGCAGACCCACCTATCCTAGCAAAGCTGCAGATTCGCTTGTTCCCACTAAGCTGCAGGCATACCTTTTTCTACTAAGCTTTAAACTCATTTCATTATGTGTTTAGATCCATCCACCTATCACTTCAAAACTGTAATCTCACCTTACTACTAAAAGCTGTAGACCCACATCTTCCCTCAAAGTTGTACACTTACTTGTCCCCTCAAAGCTGCAGAACCCATCAAGTAAGTTAAACCGAACAAACTCGCAACTCAGATGTGTATGTTACTGAATTTGCTATGAATGTTCTCAAATTAATAGCTCACCTAAACAAATAATATACCTACCCCACGAATATGACGATCACCAATGACTTATCTACTCCACAAGATGCTAACCCCTACAAATATGATGTCTATCCCAACAAATAAGGTAACTTCCCCACAAAAATGATGCCCACCCCAACAAATAAGATACCTTCTCCACAAATATGGTGCCCACCTCAACGAATAAGATACTTTCCCCCATAAATACGATGCCCACCCTAACAATCGTAACATTAAGATTTCGCTAGTTAAGTTTCCTGTAGAGTAAGCAAATGTGAAACGTCGGCAAATGGTAAATACTGCAGATACTTACTGCAATGAAGTCTTTGTTGGTACAAAGTTTCACTTACCACTGGGCTTTGTCACGTACACAGAACAATAAAATAAGTTACAACTTGTATAGGACATTCGGGGTGGGTGATCAGATGAAGTTTTACAACCAAGTTGGATAAATATATAAGTGAGATGGCTTGTATTCGAGTATAATCTGCTTAACAAGAGCCAGTGTATCTGAGTATAAGTAGTAGCGCTGCAAGAAGCCTACAGGCTTACCCTAGGTTTCTTTTATTCAAAGATGAGGTGAAGCCTACAGGCTTACCCTAGGTTTCTTTTATTCAAAGATGAGGTGTGCTATGAGAGTTGCCAAAGTGAATATACCACAGTTTTGTATTATTTCTCATGACGTTAGATGATGCCAAAGACTTAAGAGATGTGGAGGTGATTGATGCAATATTGTACACAAGAGTTGTTGGAACTGTGGAAGAAAACACTTTCGTACAGTTATGATATATTAAAGCAGGGTTCCCAAAGGTGGTCAATATAGACCCCTAAGGTCTATGGGCCTATCTAAGAGATCGATAAATGACTGGGGGGTGTCAAAAGGGGGTTCAATACATGGTTGAAGCTGGTTTTAGCAAATGCTATTCTAACCAGAGGAACAGACTGAACCTGTTAGAGCCTGGTGACTTACCACTAAAACTCAACAATCTCCAACTAAATATCAGTGCCCTTGTTGACACTTATCAGATGCAGCCTTCCCATTAATGATAACAACAATTTTAGTAAAAAAGGTTATGTTAAATCTTGTATCTTTCATAATTTAAATATTGCCTCGTCTCTGTTGTGCTGAGAAAGTGTGCAGAAGAAATGTAACGATAATAATGATACCCACCTTTAGTGCATGTGCTTATTCAATCCTTCTCACTCATATATTTGTACAGTTATGTTTTAAAGCTTCTTCTTATGACTCACCATGGATACACTGTTTAATCTCTAACTTTTCTCCTTTTGTGTTTTTGGTAAAGCTCATTCGTGGGTGTTAAGGGTTTGTCAATAAAAACTTCACTGTCTATTAACCACAAAATAAGATACCGAAAAATATGACAGATACCTATTCCAATATATAAGATACCTTTTCTATTAACATATAAGATATCCCAGCAAACAGGACACCTACTCCCTCAAACAATGCTTTCCTTAGCAAATGAGATACCTACCCTTAAATATGATGGCCACCCCAACAAATGATATCTACCAAACAAATATGATTTATACCCTAACAAATAAGATAATAGTTCTGACAAATGGGATGCTCACTCCAGTAAATAATATGTCCACCCTAACATATGAAATGCCTACATCAATCAGTTATATCCACATAATAATATATAAACTGTCAATACCAATAAATAAGATTTACCCTAACACATACGATACTCAGCCCAATAAATAAGATACCCTCCCAATAAATAATATGCAGATCCCAACAACTTAGCTAGCCTCATCAAACAATAAGTCTTTTTCAACTAACAGAATGCTCACAAAAGGAATGAATACCCCAACAAATAGGACACCCGCCCCAACATAAATTTCGGTCACATATTGCATAGAATGTTAAGTAAACATCAGTGACTGACTGATATGCAACTGCTTGTTTACACCATTTTGTTGCAAGCGTTCTTAGTTATAATATATGTAAGAGTTGACTGCCCTGTAAATTGAGACTCATATAATACATGACATTTTCTATTTAATGTGTGTGTGCAATACAAGTAGGATTTCCACAAAACAAACAAATTATGTCTCTAGTCAAAATTCTGTAAAACTGTCTGTACTAACCCAGCCTGTTGTGTTTTCCTGTATTGTTTAGAATGTGATTAGATATTTCACATTTAAAAAACTTTTAGCTCTGGGTAACTGTAGTTATGGTACCTGTACTCATCACCAGTATTTCTGCATTTTTGGTTTTAATAATGATCCAGGGTATCGCAGCATAAAGTGCACTGCACATTCTAAGAATCCTGTTTAAAATAAGGGTGCTTCTTTGATGCAATATACAGAGCACAGAGTATCGCAGTATACAGAGCACAGAGTATCGCAGTATACAGAGCACAGAGTATCGCAGTATACAGAGCACAGAGTATCGCAGTATACAGAGCACAGAGTATCGCAGTATACAGAGCACAGAGTATCGCTGTAATGGATGCTACAGCGTCGCCTATGCTTAACCTGTAATAATATATCAAGAAGATTTTGTGTTTTCTCGTAAGGATAAGTGTTGAAGTCTGATGGTCTTCATTAACCTGTACTATGTTGATCTAATAAAAATTAGATTTTTAAAATATATAAAGAGGATCCTACGTAGTTACCCTGAGGTAAAAGATGTTCATGTAAATTAATGCTTTCTACTGAATCACAGGTTCTAAAAATTTGCTAACATTCTTATAACGTGTATGACCATGCATTAAGGTGAAGCTCTGTACTTATTACAAGACAGACTCCTCCAAGTATACTCCATGTAATTCCTTCAATTTGTTGCAGTTGATGAATAAGACACATATGAAACACTTGGGTATCTTTATTGATGAAAGATTCCCTTGCACAACAAGCTTCGTCTTCCATCGAATAACGGCTTACAAAACACTAGAGACAGAAGAAATAGTAGTTTTGACAAGATCAGTGTGTCAGCCTTGGTAAGGCTGAGGCAGAGACAAGCGTCCAGTCTCCATATACTGGAGTAGAAGTGAAGTACAGCAACTGGCTACGTCACAGGTGTTGTTGCTCTCTTCTGCTTTGGTATATAAGGTTTGAACACATGCCTACCTCTTTTGTTTCGTGTGTTATATTCACGTATATTAGACTAAAGAAGTCTGTTGTCCAGGCTAAACGTTTCTCCAGTACAGATATCTAAGTGTTGAACATTAGTCTTACTCATCAACTCGTCGGTATTGTACACAGTCATTATTAAAATAGTCTCATGCCCTTAAAATTGGCATGTTTTGTTAAAATGCTGCTTATTCAATTTTGTACGTCTCATTACGATAATAATGATATGTGATCTTCATATTGCACAAGGTTTTGTGCAATATATTTTTCAAACTAAGAAAAATCATTCAAATATCTTCCAAGCTTTCAATGTAGGAAGCCAATACCATTCAGAGCCTGGCTACTCCTAAGGTAAAATCTAGGACAAGCTATTAAAGTTTGAAAGCTGATGAACAGTTCAATGCCACATTATCCAATGTCAACTTCCCAGCAGATGAAAATAGTGTTTGTATGGTCTTAAAAGATTAAAGTTATTTTGTGAGGAAACCTTTGTTTGTGAAGTGATGAATTTTCTTTTAATTCTGTAATGTCTTTTGTTGAAAATTCGTTTAATTAAATATGTGTGGAGTGGAATGTTGTGTGTGGTACTCAGCCAGTAGACACAGAGTTACCCAAGTGTTGTGTGTGGTACCCAGCCAGTAGACACAGAGTTACCCAAGTGCTGTGTGTGGTACCCAGCCAGTAGACACAGAGTTACCCAAGTGCTGTGTGTGGTACCCAGCCAGTAGACACAGAGTTACCCAAGTGTTGTGTGTGGTACTCAGCAGCCAGTAGACACAGAGTTACCCAAGTGTTGTGTGTGGTACTCAGCCAGTAGACACAGAGTTACCCAAGTGTTGTGTGTGGCATCCATGGGATTATATCACAAATAATACACATTACTTACCATTCATAGGCAGTACTGAGTTATTATGTCTTCAAGGTTAATAATCCAAAGAAAGTTTTTTATTATCTTACAAATTAGTAGTTGAAATAATAAAGCAGCCTAAACACACAAGCCATGAACTACTATAGGAGTCAAGTACTAGGATTAACTGTTGTTCCTTACATAATTTATTGCCTCTTGTGTATAAATTCATATATCTACTTACGCCTTAAACATTAGCAATTGATTAAAGATATAGTTTTGCAAGTTTTAAAATAAAGTATTACTCAATGATTAATTACTGCAAAATAATTAGTTTTTCAGTGTCCTAGAGGTCATTAGATACTCTTATATGCACAGTGAGTCATTAAAGAAGAGCTTGATAACATAATTCATTAATCTAATCTAGTCATTTCTGTTATATCATTTAGTCCCAGTTGTATATCAAAAGATATAGTTCACTATGATGCCTTCCATTTGGTTACAAAAATATGATACACTATTATTGTTCTCATTAATCTGAAAACGTTATTATAAGAAACTTTCTTAAATCGAGGAGATAAGTGACAGAAGTTGTGTTGAACATAAATCAACGGAGCCAGACAACACACCGTACTGTGTATCACCTTCCAATATGAAGAATATGGATATACGTGTGTAGATGATCAGTTATAAGAGGAGTGAAAGATACCACAGGAACTGCAGATCAAGGAAAATAATCTGGATATGTAGACTATGGATGTAACAAGGGATTATTATATTTTATATTCACGGTAAGTTAGAGGAAGACAAGGCAGAGGCAAACAAGAGGAAGGCAGACAAGGGAAAGGCAGACAAGGGGAGGCATACAAGGGGAGGCGGACAAAGGAAGGCAGACAAGGGAGGCAGACAAGGGGAAGGCAGACAAGGGGGAGGCAGACAAAGGAAGAGGCTGACAAGGGAGAGGCAGGCAAGGAGGATGCACACAAGGGGAAGGCAGACAAGGAAGAGGTGACAAGATGAAAGGCAGACAAAGGGAGGCAGACAATGGGAAGGTAGACAAAGGGGAGGCGGACAAGGGAGGCAGACAAAAAGGAAGGCAGACAAGAGGAGGCAGATAAAAAGAAAGGCGGACAAAGGGAGATGCAGACAAGAGAGGCACACAATGGAAAGGGAGACAAAGGGAGAGGCAGACAAGGGTAAGGCAGACAAAGGGAAGGCAGACAAGTGAAGGCAAGGGGGAGAGACAGAGAAGTGGGAAGCAGAGAAGGAGAGGCACGCAAAGGGCAGCAGACAAAGGGAGGGGCTGACAAAGGGGAGGCAGACAAGAGAGGCACACAACTTTCTCAGCATTTTGAAAATCAATTGGATTTAAAATCTCTCACATGAATAAATAGAACATTAGAGTCTTGTCCAGTTCTAATGCTATATTTATGTTGTTTTAATCTTAGTTCAAGACTTTTACAAATTTGGTAATAAACTTTATCGCATATTTTACAAGGAATCTTATAGACACATCCGTCAGTATTTTGGGGAATTTTTTTATCAAATTTTTTTACTGTATCAAGATTTTAAATACAACTTTGATATTAAAATTTTAAGAAAGGAAGACATATCAAAAGTTCTCATGGTAAGGAGAACCAACATATTTTTAGTTGAATAGGGTTGGTTGTCCCTTTTTGAACTGTAAAAAGTATTTCTACAATTTTAAAAGATTTATCAGTTAAGTTTCTGGGTATTTTAAATCATTATTTCATAAATTTTAGAGATTTCTTCATCTATGAACTTGGACTACAAATAGTAAAGCTCTCAAAACATTGAAGAAAACCGACACTTTAACTCTATCTTGATGTGAAGAATAATAGTGTACATAGGAACAATTATTTGTAGGTTTTCTGTAAATTTTAAATTTAAAATCAATGTTCCTCTTAATAATAAAACATCTAGGAAGGGCAATGAGTTATTTACTTAATTCAACAGTAAAATTTATAAGAAACATAAGAAAGGAGGAACACGGTAGCAGGCCTGTTAGCCCATACTAGGCAGCTCCTTCACATTCCATCCCACTAACAGAATATTTGTTTAACTTAAGAACATAAGAACATAAGAAAGGAGGAACACTTGCAGCAGGCCTGTTGCCATACTAGGCAAAATCCTTCACATTCCATCCCACTAACAGAATATTTGTTCAACTCCCTTCAATGATACCCATATGATAATTCAATTTACTCATGTGCAATTCCCACTCAAATTCAACCCCCTCTCACACATGAATTTATCCAACCTAAATTTGAAACTACAAAAGGTCCTTGCTTCAATAACCCTACTAGGCAGACTGTTCCACTCATCAACTACCCTATTTCCAAACCAATACTTTCCTATATCCTTTCTAAATCTAAAGTTATCTAATTTGAATCCATTATTGGGGTTCTCTTTGAGGGATATCCTCAAGACTTTATTTATGTCCCCTTTGTTAATACCCATTTTCCACTTGTATACCTTGATCATGTCTCCCTCATTCTACGTCTTACAAGTGAATGTAATTTTAGGGTCTTCAATCTTTCTTCATACTGAAGATTTCTAATGCTATGTATTAATTTAGTCATTCTACGCTGAATGTTTTCTAACGAATTAATATCCATTCTGTAATATGGAGACCAGAACTGAGCTGCATAATCTAGGTGAGGCCATACTAGAGATGTATAAAGCTGTAATATAACCTCTGGACTTCTGTTGCTTACACTTCTTGATATAAATCCCAGTAATCTGTTTGCCTTATTACGTAAGCTTAGGCATTGCTGTCTTGGTTTAAGGTTGCTGCTACCATAACCCCCAAGTCCTTTTCGCAATCTGTATGGCTAAGTTCTACGTTATTTAACTTATAAGTGCTTGGGTTATGGACACTCCGAGCTCAGAACCTTGCATTTATCTACATTGAACTACATCTGCCACTTTTCTGACCAGGAATTGAGTTTGTCTAAATCCTCCTGAAGTTCCCTGACATCTACGTTTGAATAAATTATCCTACCTATCTTCGTGTCATCGGCGAATTTGCTCATATCACTAGTAATTCCCTCATCAAGGTCATTGATATATATTATAAACAACAACGGGCCTAAGACTGTAACAAGTGGTGTTCCCTGTGGAACACCACTTGTTACAGATCTCCACTCGATTTAACCCCATTTATGCACACTCTCTGCTTCCTGTTGGTGAGCATGACTCGATCCATGACAGCACTTTTCCCCCAATGCCATGAGCTGCCACTTTCTTTAAAAGTCTCTGGTGCGGTACTCTATCAAAAGCCTTACTAAAATATAAATAAACAATATCAAATTCTTTATCGTGATCAACAGCCTCAAAAGCTTTACTAAAGAAGGTTAATAAATTAGATAGGCAGAACGGCCCTCGTGAAACCATTAATCAAATTATGGTTATCTAGATGGCTTCTAATAACATCAGCTATAATTTACTCTAGTAATTTGCCTATAATTGAGGTTTGTCTTATTGGGCGGTAATTTGACATTAGTGACTTGTCCCCTGCTTTAAAAATAGGAATTACATTAGTCATCTTCCACATATCAGACACTACACCTGTTTGAAGAGATAAATTAAAACTGTTAGATATTGGTTCACAGAGTTCCATTTGCATTCCTTAAGAACCTTTACAAAAGCTCATCAGGACCCAGCGATTTATTTTGTTTCAGTCGGTCTACTTGTTTCATAACCATTTCGCTAGTGACTGTGATATTACATAATTTATCTTCTTCAGGGACACTATAAAAATTTATTGCTGGGATATTATTAGTGTCTTCCTGTGTGAAAACCGAGAGAAAATAATTATTAAAAATAGAGCACATATAATTCTCCTTGTCAGTAAGATGCCCAGAGTTATTTTTAAGGGGACCTATCTTATCCCTAACTTTTGTTCTATAAACCTGGAAAAAACCTTTTGGGTTAGTTTTTGAATCCCTAGCAACTTTAATTTCATAGTCCCGTTTAGCTTTTCTAATACCCTTTTTGTCAGTATACTGATTTATAAGATGACCCTCACCTCTATTTATGTGCCTATAAATTCCTTTCTTCTGCCGCCCTAAAAGATATTTGAGCCTATTATTCATTCGTTTTGGGTCATTTCTACTTGATCTAATTTCTTTATACAGGATAAATGTTCTTTGGGTAGCCTGTATAGTGTTAAGAAAGCTGTCATATTGATACCTTCTTTGTTATCCCAGTCCACAGTTGATAAGTGTTCTCTAAGCCCATTATAATCTGCTAAGCGAAAGTCTGGGACTGTTCCTGAATTATCCCTACTATCATACATCCATTCAATGCTAAAGGTAATTGATTTTTGGTAGCTTGTGCCGAGTTCCTCTGTTATTTTTAAATTATTAACAAGGGTTTCTTGTTTGCCAGAACCAAGTCAAGTAGGTTATTTTCCCTTGTAGGTTCTGTCACAAACTGCTTCAAAACAATCCTGAACTACTTCTAAAAGTTTTAGATTCTAAATTCCCTGTCAAGAAATTCTAATGAATCTGACTAAAGTTAAAGTCCCCTAGAAATTTTTCACAACCCTCTGAAAATTCTATCCAGACTCTGTATGTATTATTTCAGACTTTATGCTCGTTTTATGCAACAATTTAAATGATCACGGACATAGAGTGCCATCCCACCCCCTTCCCAATACTTCTGTCTACTTGGAACAATTTAAAACCCTGAATGTGACATTCAGCAGGCATGTCCCGATTTTTCATATTAAACCATGTCTCAGTTATTGCAAAACATCAATATTACCCGCACTTTGCAACTAATCTCAACTCATCCATCTTATTTCTAGCACTTCGACTATTAGTGTAATATCATATAAAGACCCCCTTTCTCTTTACCCTTCCTGCTCATTTCTGTTTTTCCACTATACGTATTACAGTCCTTGTCACCTTGTGCCACTGACTTTCTAATATCCACCTTATTCTGCCTATTACTAGTTCTCCTATTCTGTTTTTCCCCATAACCCATTTCACTAACATTTTCTAGTTTAAAGCCCTAACAGCTCCCTCCACTGCAGTTGCCAGTGCCCCCACCCCAGACCTAGATAAATGAACACCATCCCTTGCATGCATGTCATTTCTGCCATAGAAGAGGTCCCAGTTGTCAATGAATGTTACTGCTTTTTCCTTACAGTATTTGTCCAGCCAGCAATTGACACCAATTGTCCTGGACAACCATTCATTTCCCAAATCATCTCCTTGGCAAAATACCACATATTACAGGGTTCCACCCCTCTTCTTAATTATGTCTATTGCTGACCTATACCTGCTAGTCAGGTCCTCACTCCTACGTCTGTGCCAACATCGTTGTCTCCAGCACTGAGACAGATTACATTACAGATTACATGGGTATCGGAAGTTACAATGTAAATTGAGTGCAAGGAGAGCCACTGACATGCCATGGCATTAGGGCAGCTTATTCTAGTCCTTAAAACTATGTACTTAATATTAGAGAAATTTATTGAGTTTATTCTAGTTAAAATTATTTTCAAAATTACAATATGATGAAATTTTACTGTTTAAATTATTATATAATGATATTAGATCTTAGATTGTTACAGGTGTTAAGATTCTTGAATGATAATATGGAATTGAGATTATCTTAAGGAAAATAACATTGAGCATTTTTGACATTAACTTATAATATGAGTGGGGGTAACATAATAGTAACATATTATTAAAAATTGAGATTATCGTATAGGAAAGTAACAATGAGCATTTTTCAAAGTAGTTTATAGTATGATCATTTAGGTTTGGGTGGAG
>WNWK01030302.1:0-23613 GCA_009830355.1 Cherax destructor
CTGTCAAATTCTTCCAACCTTCCCACCTTAACATTCCATGAATCAAAAGCATTACAATTCTTGGAGAAATGAGAACCCTTGCAAGAAACACAATCCCTCTTTTACTTGACTTGCCCATTATTAACTAGGCCACTCTTATTAAGGTACTTAATCCTCTTAATTTGATGTGGAGAACCATTATTTTTGGTTCCTGCCACTTTATATGTGACTATGTAACCCTTTTTATGCGATGAATTAAGATGATTATTAACATTAGGATATTTTTTCCATTTGTGAGACCTGACAGATAAATCATAGTCATCTTGTGTTACATTCTTAGAATTATTTGGCTGACTGGTCTGTAATTGAGGAATTAATTCTTGTAGACCTAATCTTATTTCCTAACGAGAAAAATAACCTTCGTGATATTTATTAGACAACTACTCTATAGACTTGCAGTTCAATTTATTATGTAAGACAGCACTTAATATTCAGTCTGGTTCACCCAAATGAAGCCTATTGGTCAAGGACTTAAGAGTGCTTTCTAATTTGACCCTAAATTGTTGCAAATTATGGTAATTGTGTTCTGGAGTTCTTAAACTAATCACATTATTTACTAGGTCTAACCTACTTTGCTCCCTATTACTATAGGTCACCTCTAACAAATCAACTGACTTGAGTCAATATTTTGGAACCCTTGAATCAGGGAATAAACATCGCTTCTGACCTGCCTTTTGAGATAAAATAATTTTGTAACATCTGCTAGGTCATTCCTGACATGTACAGCAGCCTTAAAAACTCCCAGTTGTCTCCTGGATTAAATGTTGGTAGACTTAACTCTGGAAGTTTGGGCAAAGAACTGACATTTACATTACTAGATTGTTCAACTCCAGTATTTACACATTTTAATTTATTTAAAACCTCACTTTTACATGATAGTATTTTCTCTTCCAGTTCATAATATTGATTAATTAATAATTCCCTTTCATTATCATCTGCAGAATTCACCAGCAGATCTCCTTCATATTCTTTGTAACAATTTATATGACACATACCTATTTTCTAATGATTCCAAATATAATTCTAAATTAACCTTATTCACAGTTTATTCTGCCACCAATTCCAGCCATTTATTATAAGCTCTGGTCACATGACCTTTTATTGCATTTAACGACGCCTTTATAGCTTCAATTCACATTAATTACATTATTCTCATCCATGGCTCCTTTATGTATTAGACTCAGTTAATAATCACTGGTTATACAAATTATACAACGAGACACCTGTATAATTATTACAATATGCAATAAATATCCTAACCAAATATTTCATGGCTTAGCAAAATAACTATAATTATTATTATTATTCATATTACACTGGTCTGCATTTGGAATGTTTTTAATTATTTTTATTCATGGTTGCGATCTTACATATTCTTGGGCTGCTGATTGTAAATATCTAAATCATTTTGCTCTGTCACGTAAGGATTTTTAATAAAATTCAAATTAATGATAATAAAAAAATTGAATTTTTAATAAATTGTTACTTTATTAAAATTAGGCAAGTAATCATGGAAAAGCACATTGTGTTAGTTTTAAGAACATATGAATTCCAAATCAACATGAATCAAATCAAATGATTTTATTAATAAAATATGCTCCTAATGGTTAGCCTACATACTGAATCAAAGGAAGGAGGACCACTTTGATTTTCGCTTGTGCTGTGCATCGAGACCATTACGTTTCAATGACCAGCAGTAATCCACCATCATGCTGACATTCCATTTGCCCTGGTATCGAGTTTCCATGGTGCAAATATCCTGATGGAACCCCTCCCCTTGTTCCTCACTGTAGTCCCCACAATTGTTGGGAAAATAGTCAAGATGTGAGTGCAAAAAGTGCATCTTCACACTCATTCTACACCCAAGTTGTTGGAAACTTGAAATCAGGTCTTGGATCATTTTTTTCATATTCGGGGGAGCGTCTGTTTCCCAGGAAGTTGTGGACAATCTGCTTGAATGAAAACCAGGCATTCACCTCGACACCTGCTAATGCTTCATCAAAATGCTTATCCTTCATTAATTCCCGAATCTGAGGGCCAACAAAGATTCCTGCCTTTAGCTTGCCTTCACTTATACCAGGAAACTTTGACTCCAGGTACTTGAAAGAAGTTCCATTCTTGTTCAAGGCCTTCACAAATTTTTCATAAGCCCTAATTTGATGTGGAGTGGTGCAGCAGAATTTTCTTGGGGTCAAATAGTGGCACAGTTTTCACGTTGTGATTGTGATTGTGGCTCGGAAGACGCCGGATTATTAGCAGAATTTCCCACAACAACCAGTGTTCACAAATTATAAATGGCGTCTCCTCGTGGCATCACCCCCCCCCATCCCCCCGGCTGTTCTACACCCCTTCTCACTCGAAATTTCTGGAAAGGGTTAAATCAGCATCACATTTTATTACACAATTATTGTATTATTCAAATTTACACATGCTGAATTTAGGAAAATCCAAAATTTTCCACAGAGATCCAAGAGGAAGTAGTAAGTGCTAAAATGTTTAAAAATAGTCGAAGAGGAAGCAGTAAGCGCTGCAACCACTGGAAATGATGCAAAAGAGAGTAGCTAGTGCTACAACCACTGGAAATGATGAAAGATTAAGTAGCAAATATTATATCCGCTGGAAATGATGTAAGAGGAGGCAGTAAGTGCTACAACCTCTGGAAATTATGTAAGAGGAAGTATCAACAACATAAGATCATAAGAATGAAGGAACACTGCAGAAGGCCTACTGGCCCATACAAGGCAAGTCCTTATCAAAACCACCACTTCAAAGCTACCCAAGTGACAACATTATGTAACAGATCAAGAGCCTGAAGATGAGAAACAACGTTCACAGTTTTTCTTGTGTGGATACAAACGCTGGTCGTCGTCTCAGGATGTTAATGGCTGACCACAGTTAAGTAGTCAGAAAATAACATCCAAGAATAGGTAACCACAAAAGTTGTGGGTTCTGTGTAAACAGAAATAGGTAATCACAACAAGGGAATTGATAATTACGTACTGGCAATTGATAATAAACAAACGAGAGAGGAGGAGCAGAAGAGAGAGAGAGAGAGAGAGAGAGAGAGAGAGAGAGAGAGAGAGAGAGAGAGAGAGAGAGAGAGAGAGGAGAAGAGAGAGAGGAGAGAGAGAGAGAGGAGAGAGAGGAGAGAGAGAGAGAGAGAGAGAGAGAGAGAGAGAGAGAGAGAGAGAGAGAGAGAGAGAGAGAGAGAGGATGCAGTACAAAGAGAGAAGAGTGTATTGTGAGGCGTGCAGGTGTGGGCGTCCCAGGTGATGGGTGTTACATTACTGCCGACATCCACCACTCATGGCTGAGTGATGGAAAGACTGAACATGTGACAGCAAGAGGCGGAGCGCCCTGGTCTGCACTCTCACAACCTGCTTCATGACGCATTGAATGTGCTTCTGACTCTGCCGCTGCCGCCGCCAGCCACATCAACAACAATCATTCTTCAACTACGAGCAATATATTCACAGACCAGAGTAACAGAAATGTTCAGGTCGACTTTAGTGTTAGTTACTGTATAGCAGCCTCTCTGACTACTATCCTTTCTGATGGTAGTAAAGTAACAATGTACTATACTCTCTGATGGTAGTAAAGTAACAGTGTACTATACTCTCTGATGGTAGTAAAGTAACAATGTACTATACTCTCTGATGGTAGTAAAGTAACAGTGTACTATACTCTCTGATGGTAGTAAAGTAACAATGTACTTTACTCTCTGATGGTAGTAAAGTAACAATGTACTATACTCTCTGATGGTAGTAAAGTAACAGTGTACTATACTCTCTGATGGTAGTAAAGTAACAATGTACTATACTCTCTGATGGTAGTAAAGTAACAGTGTACTATACTCTCTGATGGTAGTAAAGTAACAATGTACTATACTCTCTAATGGTAGTAAAGTAACAATGTACTATACTCTGATGGTAGTAAAGTAACAATGTACTATACTCTCTATGGTAGTAAAGTAACAATGTACTATACTCTGATGGTAGTAAAGTAACAGTGTACTATACTCTCTGATGGTAGTAAAGTAACAATGTACTATACTCTGATGGTAGTAAAGTAACAGTGTACTATACTCTCTGATGGTAGTAAAGTAACAATGTACTATACTCTCTGATGGTAGTAAAGTAACAGTGTACTATACTCTCTGATGGTAGTAAAGTAACAATGTACTATACTCTCTGATGGTAGTAAAGTAACAATGTACTATACTCTCTGATGGTAGTAAAGTAACAATGTACTATACTCTCTGATGGTAGTAAAGTAACAATGTACTATACTCTGATGGTAGTAAAGTAACAATGTACTATACTCTCTGATGGTAGTAAAGTAACAATGTACTATACTTCTGATGGTAGTAAAGTAACAGTGTACTATACTCTCTGATGGTAGTAAAGTAACAATGTACTATACTCTCTGATGGTAGTAAAGTAACAATGTACTATACTCTCTGATGGTAGTAAAGTAACAGTGTACTATACTCTGATGGTAGTAAAGTAACAATGTACTATACTCTCTGATGGTAGTAAAGTAACAGTGTACTATACTCTCTGATGGTAGTAAAGTAACAATGTACTATACTCTCTGATGGTAGTAAAGTAACAGTGTACTATATTCTCTGATGGTAGTAAAGTAACAATGTGTTTAGTGGTTGGGAGTCAGTGACGACTTGTGTTGAGTGGCTGGGAGTCAGGGATGACTTGTGTTGAGTGGCTGGGAGTCAGGGATGACTTGTGTTGAGTGGCTGGGAGTCAGGGATGACTTGTGTTGAGTGACTGGGAGTCAGGGATGACTTGTGTTGAGTGGCTCTGAGTCAGGGATGACTTGTGTTGAGTGGCTGGGAGTCAGGGATGACTTGTGTTGAGTGGCTGGGAGTCAGGGATGACTGTGTTGAGTGGCTGGGAGTCAGGGATGACTTGTGTTGAGTGGCTGGGAGTCAGGGATGACTGTGTTGAGTGGCTCTGAGTCAGGGATGACTTGTTTTGAGTGGCTCTGAGTCAGGGATGACTTGTGTTGAGTGGCTGGGAGTCAGGGATGACTTGTGTTGAGTGGCTGGGAGTCAGGGATGACTGTGTTGAGTGGCTGGGAGTCAGGGATGACTGTGTTGAGTGGCTGGGAGTCAGGGATGACTTGTGTTGAGTGGCTGGGAGTCAGGGATGACTTGTGTTGAGTGGCTGGGAGTCAGGGATGACTTGTGTTGAGTGGCTGGGAGTCAGGGATGACTGTGTTGAGTGACTGTGAGTCAGGGATGACTTGTGTTGAGTGGCTCTGAGTCAGGGATGACTTGTGTTGAGTGGCTGGGAGTCAGGGATGACTTGTGTTGAGTGGCTGGGAGTCAGGGATGACTTGTGTTGAGTGGCTGGGAGTCAGGGATGACTTGTGTTGAGTGGCTGGGAGTCAGGGATGACTGTGTTGAGTGGCTCTGAGTCAGGGATGACTTGTGTTGAGTGGCTCTGAGTCAGGGATGACTTGTGTTGAGTGGCTGGGAGTCAGGGATGACTTGTGTTGAGTGGCTGGGAGTCAGGGATGACTTGTGTTGAGTGGCTCTGAGTCAGGGATGACTTGTGTTGAGCGGCTGGGAGTCAGGGATGACTTGTGTTGAGTGGCTGGGAGTCAGGGATGACTGTGTTGAGTGACTGGGAGTCAGGGATGACTTGTGTTGAGTGGCTGGGAGTCAGGGATGACTGTGTTGAGTAGCTGGGAGTCAGGGATGACTGTGTTGAGTGGCTGGGAGTCAGGGATGACTTTTGTTGAGTGGCTGGGAGTCAGGGATGACTTGTGTTGAGTGGCTGGGAGTCAGGGATGACTTGTGTTGCACATGCGTCTTAGTCATCAACGTGTCGGTACAGCATGCCTTTGATATAAGGATATTTCAATATTACGATAACTTCCCTCAAGGAGACGTGTGTTACTGAATTCCCTTGCCATCTTGATCATCAGCTCAGCCTACCTCTCGTTCTCTCCAGCAGACACGAACTTATTCTCTCTCTTGTGTATTCTCAGTCCACTTATGTTCTGTAGTACATCCGCCTCGCACATTAGGAAACTGGCCTTTCTAAAGTTTTTAGAAGGTTTTACGTCTCATTTCTAGTTTCTTATTCTTCCGTGGCAAATAAGGATTTGATGAACTCTGAGGGTGGAAATATAACTTTCTCTGTAGTAGTTCCAGCGATAGGTCCTGCCAGAGGAGTCCCCAGCATTTTGGTGGTAGGACCTGCGTGACTGACAGGCAGCCTGGCAGGAGTTTCAGGTGCACCTTGATGAGTCTGTCTGTGTTTGTGCTCCACTACGAGAATTGGTGCGTGATTTCCTGTGTCCATATCCAACATGTTGAGTGCCGTCACCCTCTCGTCCGTCTGGAGAAACAGCATTACATTTGTACCTTATTTCTTTCCTATTGTGTCCCACTTTTTGCGTTTCGAGTTCAAAAGAGAAAAAAATGCCCAGGATGTTGTTGTGCATCGCAATTCTAGTGGAAGATGCACTAAAATGCTTCAACTTTTCATAATAACCTTCAGAAGTTGGTTCTTCAGTTTCCTTGTCTTTATTTGCTTGCTGATGTTGCTGTCACGGTCGCTTAGTTTAGATGTTGCTCAGCGGAGGGCTTTTTTTTTTTCCCTTAGGATTTTAGCTTGTGTTTTTTGGTGACCCGTCAGTTTTCATATCCTGACTAAAGAGACGGAGCTAAGGGTCTCCTCTCCTCATCCCAAACTGAATTTTCAATTCGCTACTCTGAGTAAGTTGTGTTTTTGCGTTGGCTATTTTATCAGCCTAGCTGAGGTGGTGAAATTGAGAGCTTATCTGAGAAGTATCATTGTCCAAGACAATGATACTTGTGTTGTAGAGTGGGGATGTGCGTCCAACAGGCGCTTGTCACTCTGCACATCGCAGTTATGTGTTTCATATAATAGATTTCTTTAAGGACCTGTTCAGCCAGCTTCCTGTTCCTTGGGCAAGAAGGGCCCATTCACTTTGTAGCTTTTGTTACCTACCTCTGCTATCTATACACATATAACAATGTTAATTTACTTATATAAGTCTCAGAATCAATTCCTGAGCTTTCTCTGTAATATATATATATATATATATATATATATATATATATATATATATATATATATATATATATATATATATATATGGCCAAGAATGTGCTGGAGGAGAGGTTATCCTCTTACTTCTTTGTATATGTTGTTAAAACAAGTGGTTAATTCAAATCCCATTGGTCTTGCAGCCATTACAGACGTGGCACCCTTCCCAGTGATTTTTGGCTGAATGGAATGATACCCATTTTTATTCTAGAGGAGGAGAGGATCCCAGAGGGAAATACTCGTAGTGTGTTCACCAGTGAATGCTCTCATTACTGGTGTTTTATAAGAATAACCCAACAAAGTCAAGTAGCATAACTTATTTCATATAAAGTTATACCTTACGATGCTACCCACATAACCCGACTAACTCCTAGGTATTCACTTTATATTAGGTGCCTATGTGCAGGTAGTGTAAATAGATTTTTTTATACCTCTTGTACATCCCTCAAATCGAATCCTGATCCTTCTGGTTATGAGCCGTATTGTCCATGCTACATACCTGTAAGTGGTGGAGTGATCTACATCCTTAGTACCTGATTACATATCGGTGACGAGGAGCCAGTGTCACCTGTCCTTGGGCGCTATCCACGGAGGGTAATGGAGCGCGTCTTCCTGTTCTCTGTGGTGATGACAGAGACCATAAACATCCGGTGTAGCATGGGTGTCTTGAGCCTCACCTGTGTTTGTATGTTTGTAAGATTTACTGCGGGGGAGTCCATGTTACTGTGCTGATGACTGACTGGAGCCTCACTTGAGTTCCTAATCTCGGGTCGTTCAAGGCTTCGCAAATATGCTTCCTATTAACTATATATTATATTCATGGGTAAGCACTAAACCAGTACGAGTAATACAACGTCTGGGAGGCGGGAGGTAATTAAGGTTGATTTAAGAAAGGTGAGGATAGCTAGACTTACTTGGATCAAGAGTTTGCCAGAATCAAGACACCCCTCCCACCTTCCCTTGAAGAGCGTAAGCTTTATATATATTTTGTGAGTGCTGACACACACTGCAACAGGTGCTGACACACACTGCAACAGGTGCTGACACACACTGCAACAGGTGCTGACACACACTGCAACAGGTGCTGACACACACTGCAACAGGTGCTGACACACACTGCAACAGGTGCTGACACACACTGCAACAGGTGCTGACACACACTGCAACAGGTGCTGCACACACTGCAACAGGTGCTGACACACACTGCAACAGGTGCTGACACACACTGCAACAGGTGCTGACACACACTGCAACAGGTGCTGACACACACTGCAACAGGTGCTGACACACACTGCAACAGGTGCTGACACACACTGCAACAGGTGCTGACACACACTGCAACAGGTGCTGACACACACTGCAACAGGTGCTGACACACACTGCAACAGGTGCTGACACACACTGCAACAGGTGCTGACACACACTGCAACAGGTGCTGACACACACTGCAACAGGTGCTGACACACACTGCAACAGGTGCTGACACACACTGCAACAGGTGCTGACACACACTGCAACAGGTGCTGACACACACTGCAACAGGTGCTGACACACACTGCAACAGGTGCTGACACACACTGCAACAGGTGCTGACACACACTGCAACAGGTGCTGACACACACTGCAACAGGCGCTGTTCGTCTGCACGAAGCTGTTGACGTTGATAAAATAATAAAGTACGAAACTTTTGAAGTGAGCTCTGGGTGACCACAGTGTCCTTGAGAGCTTTATGTTGTGTTCACCATTTACCTGACGAAACAGCTCACTCTTACTTCCCAATCCCTGGATGTGGGACTTGAATCTGTCTTCTATAATCTTCGTTGCTGTGGTAGACTGCCTGTCACCTCGTCTATTTTTACTTCATTGCTTTCCGCCACCATTCTTGCTTTCATGGAGTGTGTTTCTAGGTCTGTACTCGATGTGTATCTTTTGATTTTAGATAATTTAGAGTGGCTACTTTACAGCATGGCCATCAAACTAATATTTGGTGTGTCTGAGAGTGTCAACACGCATGGCACTGAACCAGCTGGCAGTCCGGACTTGAGTCCTGGAGATGGGAAGTACAGTGCCGGCACTCTGAAGGAGGGGTGTTAATGTGGCAGTTTTATAACTGTTGTGTAAGGGCGCCTCTGGCAAGACAGTGATGGAGTGAATGATGAAAGTTTTTCTTCTTCGGGCCACCCTGCCTTGGTGGGAGACGACCGTTGTGTTAATAAAATAAAATAAGTAACTATATATATATATATATTCTCCATGGGGAAGTGGAATAGAATTCTTCCTCCGTAAGCCATGCGTGTCGTAAGAGGCGACTAAAATGCCGGGAGCAAGGGGCTAGTAACCCCTTCTCCTGTATATATTAATAAATGTAAAAGGAGAAACTTTCGTGTTTCCTTTTGGGCCACCCTGCTTCGGTGGGAAACGGCCGACGTGTTGAAAGAAAGAAGATATATATATATATATATATATATATATATATATATATATATATATATATATATATATATATATATATATATAGCAATGAAACCACGAACAAGTGGTATTGAATCATTTACCAAACTGCGGCAGGCCAGGGCTCGACCCCACGACACATTGTCCCGCCTCAAAAGACAACACAACGTACGTGTCATCATATCTATTCCGCCACCGATCCTATAAACATATGGTGACACGTACGTTGTGTTGTCTCTTGAGGCGGGGCAATGTGTCGTGGGTCGAGCCCTGGCCTCCGCAGTTTGATATATCAGTCATTGCCCCTACAAATAGTGTCTTTCTCTGGGAAGCGATGCCATTGACACAATATATATATATATATATATATATATATATATATATATATATATATATATATATATATATATATATATATATATATATTATACATGTATATATATATATATACATATATATATATATATATATATATATATATATATATATATATATATATATATATATATATATATATATATATATATATATATATATATATATATATATATATATATATATATATGTATATATATTTATATATATATATACTATATATATATATATGTATATATATATATATATATATATATATTATGTGTGTGTGTACACAGACATGAACATCTTGTGTACACAGACATGAGCATCTTGCGTACACAGACATGAGCATCTTGCGTACACAGACATGAGCATCTTGCGTACACAGACATGATCATCTTGTGTACACAAACATGAGCATATTGCGTACACAGACATGATCATCTTGTGTACACAGACATGAGCATCTTGCGTACACAGACATGAGCATCTTGCGTACACCGACATGAGCATCTTGTGTACACAGACTTGAACATCTTGTGTACACCGACATGAGCATCTTGTGTACACATACTTGAACATCTTGTGTACACAGACATGAGCATCTATGTGTACACAGACATGAGCATCTTTGTGTACAGACATGATCATCTTGACTACTCAGACATGAGCATTTCATCATCTTCCTCCTCCTCCTCTCCATCCTCCTTCTACTACCACCTCTCCTACCACCACTACTATCACTACCACCATTGCTATCACTACAACCACTGATATCACTACCACTGTTTGTAGGTTTGTTGTGTTTTTAATGTTTGTTGTGCTTGTAGTGTTTGTAGTGTTTGTTGTGCTTGTAGTATTTGTTGTGTTTGTAGTGTTTGTTGTGTTTGTTGTGTTTTTAATGTTTGTTGTGCTTGTAGTGTTTGTAGTGTTTGTTGTGCTTGTAGTATTTGTTGTGTTTGTAGTGTTTGTTGTGTTTGTAGTGTTTGTACTGTTTGTAGATGTTTGTAGTGTTTGTTGTGTTTGTAGTGTTTGTAGAGTTGTGTTTGTAGTGTTTATAGTATTTGTTGTGTCTGTAGTGTTTGTAGTGTTTGTTGTGTTTGTAGTGTTTGTAGTGTTTGCAGTGTTGTGTTTGTAGTGTTTATAGTATTTGTTGTGTTTGTAGTGTTGTGTTTGTAGTGTTTATAGTATTTGTTGTGTTTGTAGTGTTTGTTGTGTTTGTAGTGTTTGTAGATGTTTGTAGTGTTTGTAGTGCTTTTTGTATTTGTAGTGTTTGTAAATGTTTGTAGTGTTTGTTGTGTTTGTAGTGTTTGTTGTGTTTGTTGTGTTTGTAGTGTTTGTTGTGTTTGTTGTGTTTGTAGTGTTGTGTTTGTAGTATTTGTTGTGTTTGTAGAAGTTTGTAGTGTTTGTAGTGTTTATAGTGTTTGTTGTGTTTGTAGTGTTTGTAGTGTTTGTTGTGTTTGTAGTGTTTGTAGATGTTTCTAGTGTTTGTAGTGTTTGTAGATGTTTGTAGTGTTTGTAGATGTTTGTAGTGTTTTTAGTTTTGTGTTTGTAGTGTTTGTAGATGTTTGTAGTGTTTGTTGTGTTTGTAGTGTTTGTAGTGTTTGTAGATGTTTGTAGTGTTTGTTGTGTTTGTAGTGTTTGTAGTGTTTGTAGATGTTTGTAGTGTTTGTTGTGTTTACCTGGAGTTTACCTGGAGAGAGTTCCAGGGGTCAACGCCCCTGCGGACCGGTGTTTGTAGTGTTTGTAGATGTTTGTAGTGTTTGTAGATGTTTGTAGTGTTTGTAGATGTTTGTAGTGTTTGTAGATGTTTGTAGTGTTTGTAGATGTTTGTTGTGTTTGTAGTGTTTGTAGATGTTTGTAGTGTTTGTTGTGTTTGTAGTGTTTGTAGTGTTTGTAGATATTTGTAGTGTTTGTAGATGTTTGTAGTGTTTGCAGATGTTTGTAGAGTTTGTAGATGTTTGTAGTTTTTGTAGATAATTGTAGTGTTTGTTGTGTTTGTAGTGATTGTAATGTTTGTGAAGCAACATGCTGACTAAATTATTTATATCACTGCTTTGTACTCTGTAGACCGCCTGCAGATCCTTGTCAGTACTGACACAGATTTACAGTGTAACAGGGAGCTTGGAGTAAAGAAACACAGTAGAAAATGCTTTGAATTGTATTTCCTTCACCAAGCAATTAGTATATATTATAAGTGATTTTTGTTTTTTCCTTCACCAAGTATATTATAAGGCTTTGTACAAGTATGTACACTATATACAGAGAGAGAAGTATTAGTGCACGCCACGGTAGTCAAGGCAAAAACAGCAGCTAATAGACAGAGACGACCGTACAACCAGCTCAATGCAGAAATGACAATGACAAATTTGCGAGTGGTATCCACGTCACCTTTCCCATTGCCAGACCCACATTATGATTGGCTGAACCAAGTCGTTGATTTGGTGATGGGGCCCCATCACCAAACCCTTAACGATGGTTCGCTGGTTGGAGGGGAGCCTATGTGGGTGTGTTTAACATGCTCCCAATAAAGAGTATGTACTCTTTGCATGCAACAAGGCATAACCAGTTTCTGATGCGCTTGGCTCGTGAGTGAAAGAATAATAAAAAAAATATGAAAATTAAGTTATTGGTATAGAAAAATAGCTCAACTCTCTGGCAACACATTTTTACAAGAATCAATGTAATATGACGTTTCTACAAGGAATTGCAGCCACTTATATCATGTATGGTGACATCGGCTCTAGCAACATGACTGCTTGCATCCCGTAATTTTTTTCGGATTTTTTTCATTTTTTTATTGCTATTCCTTGCATTATTCTTTCTAATATCTACAATCAAAGCTTGTGATGGCCTAATTGAAGGTACAACTGCACAAACCCACGTAGATCACAAAATGACCCAAGAATACTAGAAATGCTACCCAAACCTTAACAAAATTGACGATATAAGGAAGACAGCCCTGCAAACCCAAACATCGCCCCCGCTGCCAGACGAACGCCTAACCCAAGCTAAAGGAAATAAAGCCTCCTCCATAGCTTCACTAGTGATACTATGAGCGGAACTTGCAGAAGAACCAACAACAGTACCAAGAAACCAACGCTAAGGATTCTGCAACTCAACATGTCTACCCAGGGGGAAGCCGGTGCATCATCACTATTTAAAAAAAAATTAACTAACTGCCACAGTTCTTATATTAATTTTTATTAAAATAATTAAGGTGCTAACTCAGGTGCTAAATTGTTTTACTTTCATTGTTTGCTATTATTTCCCTAGCTCCTTTATTTCTAGCTTTAGAATAACTACCATAGTTCATTTAATTGCATTTGTAAAAATAACTAAGGTACAAATTCACGTGCCAAGAACTCTTTACTTGTCCTATTCTTAAGTCTAATTATAGAATCACACTCATTATTATGAACCCAAACATTGATCCTGACATCAACCTCTTATTAAATGACTTACATGACCCTAACAACAACTGTAATTATTACACAGCAGAACAAGCAAAAGCATTACTCAGAGCCAACAATAACATAACTATCTTTAACTACAATATCAGATCTTTAAGCAAGCATTACGATGACCTCATAGCATTATTAAATTCCCTGCAGGCCAGTATGTCCATCATTGCTCTCACTGAAACCTGGCTAAAGCCTAATACTACAGATATCTATGCCATTCCTGGTTACACAGCCATACACAACTATAGGCCAGACCAACAAGGGGGTGGCACAACTATTTACTATTCAGACCAGCTTGAATGTATCAGCAATACTTGCACAAGAGATGAACATGGAGAATATTTAATAGCTAAGTTTAAATCAAAATACCTACAAAAACCTCTCACAGTGATAAACATCTACAGAGTACCACAATCAAATATTAGCCAATTTAGTGAAAAATTAGGAAGTATGATTACTGATGCACACATGAACAAAGACCACTTAATACTAACAGGAGACTTCAATATCAACCTCCTACAAGATCAGGACCCACAAGTAACTGAATTCACAAACACTATGAGCAACTGCTTGCTGCTACCAACAGTAACAAAACCAACAAGAATATCTGAAACTAGTGCCTCCCTATTAGATCACATCTGGACTAACACCATATCCCCTCTAAAATCAGGCATACTCACAGATAATACCACAGACCACTACCCTACCTTTCTCATAACCAACCTAGATACATTACCCCAAGAGACTACTAAAATTACTTTCAGACTACATAATGAGGCAGCTCTTAATAACTTCATAACAGCTATGCCAAACATCGACTGGCAAACCGAGTTAGACACCTATACATATACTGACATATGTATTAATAATTTTCTAAAAAAGACTCAATACCTCTATAACATGCATTGCCCTAAAAAAACTAAACAGATCAGAGCTAAGAGACTTAACAATCCCTGGCTAACACCCAGCATTCTAAAATCCATTAATATAAAACACCTATATGAAAAACAGTACAGAATGGGTCAAATAACAAGAGAACAAACAAAACGTTACTCATCAAACCTAACCAGCCTGATAAGAAGGTGAAAAAATTGTATTATGAGAACAGATTAAATAACTTAAGAGTTGATATGAAAAAGACCTGGAAAACTCTATCTGAAATTCTAGGAACTAAAAAAGTATCCAGAAACATAACAATCAAACTGACAAACCCAGATGAACCCTGATGTTCCCACCAACTGAAACAGCAAACAGACTAAATCTTTTCTTCTCGACAATAGGAAAAAAGTTGGCAAGCAAAATCCCAAGTTCAAACACTCCACCTAATGCTTACCTCACTGGAGGCTACCCAAATACACTATTCCTAGCTCCAACCAACCCAACAGAAGTCTCGCTTGTTATTAACACATTAAAAAACAAGCCAGGAGATCTAAATAACTTACCACCTTTTATATACAAAAAAGCTTCTGAAGTACTATCACCAATTATTGCAACACTCTTTAACAAATCCATTGAATCCTCCACCTTCCCATCAATACTCAAAATAGCGAGGGTTACCCCTATACATAAAGGCAGAGATCAAGCAGACCTAAATAACTATAGGCCAATATCTAACTTACCCCTTCTCTCCAAAATCTTTGAAAAGTTAATTCATAGGCAAATCTATTCCTACCTCATCTCCCACAACATACTCAACCCCTGTCAGTTTGGTTTCAGGCCTAATAAAAACACAAATGATGCAATCATACACATGCTAGAAATAATATACACCGCTCTTGAAAATAAAGAAATTCCACTGGGAATCTTCATTGACTTATGTAAAGCTTTTGATATAGTTGACCATGATCTGTTACATCTAAAATGATCACACTATGGTATAAGAGGGCACTCCCTCAACTACCTAAAGTCATACCTTAGCGACAGAAGCCAATATGTGTCCACAAATGGAGCTAACTCTTCCACACAAACAATTACAGTTGGTGTCCCACAGGGAAGTGTTCTTGGCCCACTTCCCACGACCTACCAAATGCATCTCAACTACTCAAACCCATACTATTTGCAGATAACACTACATACGTCTTCTCTCACCCATGCCCAGTCACACTAGCCAACACTGTAAATGCTGAATTACAGAAAATATCTACCTGGATGATGACTAACAAGCTTACTCTCAATGTTGACAAAACCTATTTCATTTAGTTTGGGAACAGAGCTACAAATGTTCCACTTAACATAATGATAAACGGATCACTTGTCACAAAACTCACAGAGGGAAAATTCTTAGGAATCCACCTTGACAGTGGCCTCAAATTTAATACACATATACAACAAATTTCCAAGAAAGTCTCCAAGACCGTAGGAATACTATCCAAGATAAGGTACTATGTTCCACAACCAGCTCTCCTTTCCCTTTATCACTCACTCATTTACCCCTACCTCACCTATGGAATCTGTGCATGGGGCTCAACAACAAGAAATCACCTCAAACCATTAATAACACAACAAAAGGCTGCAGTTCGAATGATAACAAATTCCCACTCTAGACAACATACTCCACCAATATTCAAAAGTCTGAACTTACTCACCATACAAGGCATCCATACTTTTTACAGTGCCTATTACATACATAAAACACTAAACTCAAATATTAACCCACAACTCAAAATTCTCCTAACCAACCTTAACAGGACACATGACCATAACACAAGACACAGATCACTCTTCCATGTTCCCCGTGTCCACCTCACACTATGCAAAAACGCATGCACATTAAAGGCCCAAAAATTTGGAATTTATTACCTATGATTACCAAAGAAACCCGGTCTGTACATCAATTCAAAACTCTGCTAAAAAAACACCTACTTTACATTACCTACAAAGTTATTAAATAACTTTACACTGCCTCAAAAATAACATTATTCACTGTGTTACTCCCCTAGCCTCAATATCCCTTACATAATTGCTCAAAGAAAAATAATTTATCAAACATAATCTAGTACAAATGTTGAAACTTATACCTCATAATGCATATGCCAAGTTATATCTTATAATGTATAAACCACCTAATATAGAGAAATCCATCCTCATGTACCCTTGTGCTCTTTGTAACTCATCTAATGCCCATATAAACTATTATTGCAAAACAAATTATTGATTTAATTTGTTTAATCTGATTTAATAATTCTAGTATGTAGACATATAAAACTGTAAATGATCCAAAATTATAAAACTATTATGTCTCAAAAATGTCATGCTCAAATTATGTTCAAATTTCATAGCTTAAATGCTCAACTATACTCATATTGTAAACTATCTACTAAAATGCTTTCCAATTAGTTTTAAGTTAATTTTAAGTCTGCCCAAAATGCCCTGCATATTAGGGGCTTTTGGCATGTACACCTCATAACATCTCATAACAAATTGTAACTCTTTGTATCATGTCCAAATAAACTACTACTACTATTACTATAATATAATAATTGACTATTTGGCATCATATAAGAGTGGGCGGAGTTTATACATAGACTTCCAGCCAATCAGGAACCGCTGGGAACATTCCCGCTCTTAGGACTCCCAGGAGTCAGAAGAAATTCTTTATTATTACGCTAATATCATCAGAATTGATCTAATATGATTTAATAAACACCAAATAAGACATATAAACATGATATAGACACAAGAATTAATAAAATAGGCCATAATATGGCGACTCTATTTCGAGGTTATCGAAATAAAATTATTTCCCTTCCATCTTATATCGTCCTCTATGACATTGAGTAAGAGAAAACGACATTTTGGAGAGGATAACAACACTAGATCACCAGTAAACACTAAAACAGCCACGATTTTCGCGGAAAAAAAAATATTTCCGAGACCAGAGACGTTTCACGCGTTATCTCGGAAGTAAGTTATTGACCTATTTGATGAAATATACCATTTATTATTGAACTAAATGTAATAATATTGACAGGAATCATAAAACAATGTGACAGAAGGTATTTGAAATATTCCAAATATTTTGGGATTTGTGTGGGAGTAAATGGCAAGATATTTTGCAAATGTAAAAAACTGAGGAACTTTATTTTTTTGTAGAATAACTAAAGATAATTACACGATTACCTTCTGTAAGAAAATCACACTAGCATTGTTTTATAAGTACCAAGTCTTAAATCCACCTTTCGTTGTGCCATTTAGACAAGGATAATTTTCAAATGGAATTTTCATGGAATTTTCAGTAAATATATATTTTTTTCAGTTGTTTTTAGGGCTATCTTATTGAAACTTACAGAGAATAATGTTCATGAACACTTCTTCACGTGCACCAAAAATAAAAGAAATCGGACGAAAAAAAAAAAGGCCAAACTGGTTACGCCTCCCCTAAAAACTTTGAACCAAGTCAATATAAAAAGAGCGTCCAAGAGATCCAACAGGAAGTGATACCAATAACTGAATCCCACAGCCCCCTTGCCCACACCATTACTGGAGGTGACACTCTTTAAACCTTCTTTGGTGTCAGGGGAAAAGAAACTTCCGTCCTGGAAGACTGTGAGGAGAATTGGGGACATACTCGATGTATTTAATGTCTTGGTCTGATAAGTGACAGATGAAGTTCAATGTGGACAAGTGAAAAGTCCTAGTCCTTGGGAATGAAAATAACCCTCGAAGTTATAAAC
The DNA here is from genome assembly GCA_009830355.1 of Cherax destructor. Classification (NCBI taxonomy): domain Eukaryota; kingdom Metazoa; phylum Arthropoda; class Malacostraca; order Decapoda; family Parastacidae; genus Cherax; species Cherax destructor. Next base: position 18,085 of record WNWK01030302.1, read on the forward strand.
TAGGTATTGTGACCCCAGAATGGGCCCCAATGTATATATTTTATGTATATTTCCATTTTCTATAATTTTATATTGCTGATATTCTCGATAATAGCTAAATCGTTAATATCGTGCTTTATACTATTATTGGACTTATATTTGACATTATTTGACTTAGCTTCTGTAATAGGTAGGATGTAACACTATATATTATGCTCATGTTTGTAGTAGCTGCCTTGGAGTTGGCAAACTACCGTTTATGACACTACGCTTGTTATACTGCCGGCGTCTAGTTGCTGGGAGGGAGTCACGTGATTCCACCTGAGGTGGGTGGCTGCTGCTCCTTCCTCGAGAGCACTATGCAGCTTGACATCGTTGAATCAACACCTCTCTCCTGTCCCTGCTGGTTTTCTCGCCATTTAGACTTTGTTTGGGTAGAGTATGTGTTTGGTGGTGAGACGAAACATACTTCTCAGGACTCTGTGTAACTCTGTTCACAAAGGATAGACTAGACAGTGATTTTAGACGTTTTCTGGGTTGTGTGTCACATTGACACTGAGATAACTCAGGTCTCTAGCTACAGCTCCGGACCTAATTCGATAAGGCATCTGTGCACCGTCACAGTTTGGGATTGTTTATGCTGAACCTAGCTTCAGTAGAAAGGGAGTTTTGTGACTGTTTTGGAGGATCTATTGATGGTCCCCAGTTAGGGTCGATTTTCTATCTCCTGGTTCCTGATGCTGTGTTGCTGTTGCTTGTTATATTGCTGTTCTGCGAATTGGTCATTTTACTGGTCAATCAAACTGTTCTGATTGTCAGTTTGTTAGAGAAGCTAGCTTATGAGAAGTTCAGTTGGACACTGGTTGAGTCGAGTCTTAGAGTTACCTGGAGCTCACTCATACACACATATATTCTTATTTGCATATATCCGTATTATTGTAATTACTGACATTGTACTTGATGGTACTTCTGAGTCATTTGGATATATGTGCCCTCAGCACAGCCTTATGTTATTTGAGAGCAGTGTAGGAGCTAACCTCCTAATTAACCTAATGCATTACTTAATCAACATCCTGATCATATGTACATTTATTTACTTTGAAACCCGAGACACTAACTTTGTTAATAAACATATTAAATTTTATGCTTTGGTTAGTACCCTATCTGTTGTAATCCTCCTGGAGCTTATTGAATATATCGGATAACTGGACCAGGATACTGACTTTGTTGCAAAAGCCCTGTAACAGGCTGGATGCTAGAAGGGCTATCCTTTCTAGTGTTCACTGGAGATGTCTATTACTAATAGATATCGTGTCATTTTGTAACAAATGGGGGCCTGACCAGGAGGTTCTTGGTCCAAGGTGTTGGAGGAATTGTCCAGTTTGCCATACTAGTAACTCTATGGTCAAACACTTTGAGTAATTTCCTAATCTGAAGACTAGGAGTTTGGTCTTGTACAACATCATAGGAGATGTATGTACCTGTCCGAGTCTCTTGATCCAAGGAGATGGAAATACTGTTAATGAGCTCTGGCTCTAAGACAACCAACTCTTGTGTAACTTGTAAAGTAAATTCTTACATTAGGATTCTAGCTCCCATAATCACTCTCCATATTGTACTTATTTTTGTGATGTAGCGAAAGTAAAAAAGTTAATTAATACTCTGACTTTGTAAAAGTTACGACTTGTTGGCAGGTAGCCAAGTATCTGGGTGTGACGTACAACCGTTTACACCGCAGTAACAGTCAGAGCATTAATTAGAGATATGTTGTTTCCTGATCATGCAGAGGTTCTGATTCAGAGAACATGGAGTCACAACTAGGAAATATGTCCTAGGGATGACGTAAAAAAGAGGCAACTCAGGCAGAAGTTTCTGAGCCTAGTATAACTCAGTTCTCTCTCACATCTTCCCACCTGACTAACTCTTTAGTACAGAGTGTACAAAAGTATGACACAGCCTCATACAAGTACTGTTGATGCTACACCTGTCTCTATATACTAGACCAGATCTAGACTCTATTGACATGGCTGGACTAGGTGCCCGACCTAGGGTCCATCCAGATAAACCTGTTCATTTACCTATTTTTCCCCTTGTCCTTTGATCCTATATCGCAGGACCAATTCAACAGGATGGAACGCCTAATATTGTTGCAGACTGCTCAAATTGAGCTCAGAAAATTGAACGAGGAAGAGTTATATAGAGAAACTGTTCGTTTTGAGAGACAACAGATTATTAGATCTGATCAGCCTAGTAGTACTACAGAGGATACTTTTAACGTGCGAAAGCTGCCTCAATGGTTCCTAAGTTCATGGAGACAGACCTAGATCCGTATTTTGATGTGTACGAAAATCAAGCACGTGCTATGAATTGGCCACGTAAGCATTGGGCTACATTGTTGCACACAGCTTTGACTGGCAGAGCTCAAACGTGTACTGCTGCTTTGCCATTTGCCAAATACATTGACTATGACACAGTCAAGGAAACCATTCTTGAGACATATAATTTGTTACCTGTAAGTTACCGACGTGCATTTCGTACGTTACAACGATGACAGGGTCAAACTTGTGGAGTTTGCCTGTGAGAAAAAGCTTGCATTTGAGAGGTGGTGTAGGGCCTCCCAGTGCCAGACTTACGACAGTCTGTTCAGCTACTACTTCACGAGGAATTCAACAACTGTATGTCTGCTGATGTACAGGAATATCTGATCGACCACACGCTCAGATATTCTAGAGACTGCAGCATTAAGGACAACTACGAAATTTCTCACAAAATCGTACATATCAAAACTGAGAGAAAAAGGTAACTACAAATGTCCTTGGAATTGGCAAACCCAATCAGCTGATCAATGCCCCAAAACACCTGCTACTGTTACTTCTGGTACCTTCACCAGGAAACCTAACATTCCTGAATCTGTCTCTGTGGCTAGACAGAAGTCTAATACTGAGAAGAAGAATGTCAAATGTAACTACTTTCTTAAAAAAGGTCATACTCGAAGTATTGCTTTAAGTTAGAAAGAGATATGAAAGTTGATCGTGCAGCTGGCGCCCCAACTCAAGTCGTATCTTCTTCGGTGCAACAAGGGCACCTACACCTAGTAATTCTGATCGTGCTGTTTTGAAGAATGTTCCTCAGAATAGATGACTAGCATCAGACCGAGTATCTGATGAGAAGATTCGGTCAGCTATGAGTTTTTAATTGTCGAGAGGCAAAGTAGGACTTGACGAATCTAAGCTAAGCGAGATAATTACTTTCGAGACACAGGCAGCTATCTTACTTTGTTAAAGAAGATGTATTGCCTTTAACTAATGATACCTATACCCAGATAGATGTATTGTTAGAAGCCTATGGAGGTGCTGTTACTAAAGTACCTCTTCACAAAGTGTACCTTGAAACAAAACTATTATACTGGTTATATGTCAGTTGGTATTTCCAGTGGTTCATTTCCTATCAGGTCAGTGGACTTGTTGATAGGGAACGATATCCTTCAAGCTGGTATTTGTAAGGAGCCACTTGTGATTGATAATACACTGAGGATAATTATGCCATTGAAGCTTGTAGAGAGAAGCCTATATTATTCCCTCTCAGTGCAATAACTCGTGCTATGTCAAAGATACAACAACAACCATCCTTGTCTCCTACTGAGTTAGTTGCTGATAATGACTAGGGCTTGAATATGTTGTTCAGTGATTCTCTGCGCCCAGGATCACTAGCACTGGCACCTTCCCTACCTCATCAACCTAGTCAAGACACAACTGATGTTAAGATTCTAACTCACGACGATTTAATCAAGGATCAGTTTGTTGATCAGTCTTTGGAAAGACTGAGAGATATAGCAGTTACTGAGAGTGAAGCAAAGGATCTCGATAATTGTTACTATTACAGTAAAGGTGTACTAATGGAGAAAAGTACAAGTCAGTTGTCAGCTGACAGTGATTCCACCACAGTCAAGCATCTTATTGTTTTACCAGTTACATTTCGTGAGCTAGCTCTTTGATTTTGCTCATAATAGTCCCATAGGAGGACATTTGGGTGTCAAGAAGACACTAGGTAAACTGGCAAAACATTTCACTTGGCTGAGAATGAGGGACACTGTTGCTGATCATGTCGACAGTGCCACATCTGTCAGGTGACAGGCAAACCAGCTCACACGTCTCCACCTGCCCCTCTCATACCAATAATTGTAAATGGGTCGGCAGTTGCCTCCAAGGTGTCCAGTGTGTGGTTGTCTGCTCCACACCTAGCCCTCTGGTGGCAAAAACCGTCTTTACCCAACAACATGGAGGGTAGCCGGCGACGAGTTCATACAGTTTGTGTTGAACACTACAGGGATCTTTATTGGATCACAGCGTAGACGTTCTTCCTACAGATTCTGCGAGACGTATATAAGATTGCTAACCATGACATCTATGGTGTCTCCGTGAATGATCATCCCGGGTGTTTGTTAAGTTCACATCTTCTACGGTATATGAAGAGATCGTTCAACAGTTTCAAGATCAACAATATCAAGTAACTCCCGATGTAGCGAGTGTGTTTACGAGATGTATCTCGTACTTATACGTATTTGAAAATACGTAATGTCCCGTTCGAAGCTGATGGGTATACTATCCGTAAGCTTTTGAAAATTTGGGACAATATACCAGACTACCGCTGGTGTGTGGGGCACTGGACCTTTTGAAGGTAAACGGATGGATCCTTTCGGTGAAAATGTCCATCAAAATACCCATTCCATCTTATGCTCCTTGAAGTATTTCGTACATAAGTTCGTGTATTATCCTGGACAAAGGAAGACGTGTCGTTTATGTGATGCGTTGGGCATATGGCTATCAATGTGACCGTCGGGTCCTCGCCAACAGAGTGACAGCAGTGTGCCATCCAAAGCTCCTACCGTGTTGACACTGTCGTTGTTGAGAGTGCCTATATAGCACGTCTCCAATGCCCTCCTACAACGAGTCTGATATTTCACCTGTCTTACCGTGTGTGACATTGCCCTGTACAGCAAGGACTGTTGATGTCGATGCGGTGGAGTCGTCAAATACTACTCTGTCTTGAGAGATGATATTGAATTAGGCCTCCCGGTATCCTTTCCGGAATTAGATAGTGAAGTAGAGGTGTCCAGCGCCACCATCCACCCCAGTTGCATCCGATGATGGCGTTAAGCCCTTTTCAACGATTTAACCCTGACGGACCCACAGTGATGTTCTAGTGTAAATACATGGACGAGCCCTCCCGCCCGCGCTGTAGTCGGGGGATTTCCCCAAAGGGGGAGGGGGGAAATCAAGCAGTGACGATGTTACTCCAGGTCAACGTCCTGGGAAAAATCTGCGTTTCGGCTCAGGCAGGGGATTTGAACGGGGAGAGCTTGCCGATGCTGTTCTGGGCGGTGATGGTATTGTAGACCAGAGCAAAAAAGTTTTCAGGACTATGTGGATATAAACCGCCCTTCCAGTGTCTAACCATTAAATTTAAAGGGTTGTGGGCATCATCGGAAGGATGCCTTTTTAACGGGGTTTAACCCTTATAGTCCTGATGTCGTGTTAATTCAAGAAAACA
>WNWK01030303.1:0-23613 GCA_009830355.1 Cherax destructor
TTTGATTATAATAATAATAATTAAGAGATCACCTTGCGTGAATTGGATGAAGGCTGAACCGTCAGTGAGGAGAGTGGCTGCAACAAGCATGTCAGAGGTGGTTATATAATAAAAAAAAAGGAAGGCATACAAATATTTAATCCTAGACAAGTACATGTTAAGCAAACATGTAAACCAGTGTAGCCGCACCAGTAATGATCCCATGCGGAAGTTTGTAACACTATCAAAGGTTATATTATAAAATATCTATAAGCATGTAAACTAAAAAAAAAAAAAAATATTAAAGCAACAAAAAGTAGCCATGGAAACCATACAAACATCTATATTTTTGTATACTATACTGTAGTTGGTAAACAATTGTGTGTGTTTGGGTACATTACTCCATCTCTGTTATTCACAAATGGTTCGTACAATTAATTACCAATTTAATGTAATTCACATTTTTTATTAAATTTAATTAAGCTGCTTAATTATAGCATTAGAAATCTTGACATAGTTGTACAAATTGGTCCTGAGTCAAGTAGTAAATAATTATAACAAACTTGAAACGTGAATTAAAGTCTTCCCCAACTTGCTTAAACTAGCAGGGTTAACACATCCATCATCAGTAAAATGACTACACAAATTGAAATATTGATCATTTAAATAATATACATTTTATATGCCTAAACAATAAATAACTTAGTAACCAATATCGAAGATTTATGACACTTTTAAAGGAAATGTTTATCATGAGCGGGAGAGTTTCTCTGGAGGCATGTAGCCACATTCACCTAGATGCCACATCCCAACACGACCATCAGGACGAACCACAATGTGCGTCATGCTGCCATTGTGCAGAGTCATGCGTAACCAGGCTTCAGGGGGAAGCTGCAACGCTCTGCAAATGCAATAAATTAATAATGACAATCTTTCAACATTACAATCAGAAGTATAATTACAATAATGGTATATAAGGCTGACAAGATGTGGAAATCAGCCACACGTGCAACACCTGACTATCTTTACCAGTCCATTTTTAAGTTCAATACAGAGATGTCATAGCTCATCTTGTAGAACCTTCAGTCACCAACCACTGACACAGTAACTGGTTGCTGAGTTGTCTTCAAATAAAGATAGCCAGGTGTTGCACATGTATAATCCCTCATTACAGGGAGAAGACTTACGTGATGTGTTTAAGGACATTAATGAACCAGCATGTAAAAAACATATTTGGTAACTTTACTGTGTTATATTCATAAGGAAGCAATGCACCCATAAGGGTCATATAGCACTTGGAAAATGTGAGGAAATAAGGTATGATCCAAATAAGAGTAGAGTAGCTCCAATTTTTCAGAGGAAGAGCCTTTCACCAGCATCAAGACATCCACCCCACTTGAAGGGTCAATATATATATTATATGTATTTGTAAATTACCTAGGTAGTAAGTTAGTAGACAGCAACCACCCAGGGAGGTACTACCATCCTACCAAGTGAGTGTAAAACAGAAACCTGTAATTGTTTTACATGATGGTAGGATTGTTGATGTCTTTTTTTCTGTCTTATAAACATGCAAGGTTTCAGATATGCCTAGCTACTTCTATTTACACTTAGTGACCCTTGTAGATTTAGCATTTCTTTTTTATTATAATAATAATAATACTTACACTTAGGTCACACTACACATGCATGTCCAAGCATATATATACGTATATATATATATATATATATATATATATATATATATATACAGTGGTACCCCGACTTACGATGGTCCCCAAACACACCCTTTTATGTAAGTTTATTTTTTTAAATGCTTTTGTAAGTGTAATTTTGGGGGTCTAAAAGGACTAGTCTATTTTACATCATTTCTTATGGAGATAAATTCGTTTGGTAATGGCACTTGAACAGCATTCTGGAATGAAAAAATATCGTAAGTCGGGGTACCACTGTATATTTTTTTTTTTTTTTTTTTCAACAAGTCGGCCGTCTCCCACCGAGGCAGGGTGACCCAAAAAGAAAGAAAATCCCCAAAAAGAAAATACTTTCATCATCATTCAACACTTTCACCACACTCATACATAATCACTGTCTTTGCAGAGGAGCTCAGATACGACAGCTGAGAAAAGTCCCTCCCAGCTGTCACTATCTCAGACCCCTCCTTTAAAGTGCAGGCATTGTACTTCCCATTTCCAGAACTCAAGTCCAACTAAATCAATTAACTGGTTTCCTGAATCCCTTCACAAAATGTTACCCTGCTCACACTCCAACAGATCGTCATGTCCCAAAACCATTCGTCTCCATTCACTCCTATCTAACACGCTCACACACGCTTGCTGGAAGTCCAAGCCCTCGCCCACAAAACCTCCTTTACCCCTTCCTCCAACCTTTTCTAGGACGACCCCTACCCCGCCTTCCTTCCCTACAGATTTATACGCTCTCCAAGTCATTCTACTTTGATCCATTCTCTCTAAATGACCAAACCACCTCAACAACCCCTCTTCAGCCCTCTGACAAATACTTTTAGTAACTCCACACCTTCTCCTAATTTCCACATTCCGAATTTTCTGCATAATATTTACACACACATTGCCCTTAGACAGGACATCTCCACTGCCTCCAGCCGCCTCCTCGCTGCAGCATTTGCAACCCATGCTTCACACCCATATAAGAGTGTTGGTACCACTATACTTTCGTACATTCCCTTCTTTGCCTCCATGGATAACGTTTTTTGTCTCCACAGATACCTCAATGCACCACTCACCTTTTTTCCTTCATCAATTCTATGGTTAACCTCATCCTTCATAAACCCATCCGCTGACACGTCAACTCCTAAATATCTGAAAACATTTACTTCTTCCATAATCCCTCTCTCCAATGTGATATCCAATTTTTCTTTATTTAAATCGTTTGATACCCTCATCACCTTACTCTTATCTATGTTCACTTTTAACTTTCTACCTTTACACACACTCCCAAACTCGTCCACTAACCTTTGCAACTTTTCTTTAGAATCTCCCATAAGCACAGTATCATCAGCAAAAAGTAACTGTGTCAACTCCCATTTTGCATTTAATTCTCCAAAATTTAATCCCACCCCTCTCCCCAACACCCTAGCATTTACAACCCCATCTATAAATATATTAAACAACCATGGTGACATTACACATCCCTGTCTAAGGCCTACTTTTACCGGGAATTAATCTCCTTCTCTCCTACACACCCTAACCTGAGCCTCACTATCCTCATAAAAACTCTTTACAGCCTTCAGTAACTTACTACCTATTCCATACACTTGCAACATTTGCCACATTGCTCCCCTATCCACTCTATCATATGCCTTTTCTAAATCCATAAATGCAATAAAACCTTCTCTACCTTTATCTAAATATTGTTCACATATATGCTTTACTGTAAACACTTGATCTACACATCCCCTACCCACTCTAAAGCCTCCTTGCTCATCTGCAATCCTACTCTCTGTCTTACCTCTAATTCTTTCAATAATAACCCTGCCATACACTTTACCTGGTATACTCAGTATACCAGTATACACACACACCTCTGGGTTTTCTTCTATTTTCTTACTAGTTCTTATTCCTGCTTATCTCCATGGGAAAGTGGAACAGAATTCTTCCTCCATAAGTCATGGGTGTCATAAGAATCGACTAAAATGCCAGGAGCAAGGGGCTAGTAACTCCTCCTCCTGTATACATTACTAAATTTAAAAAGAGAAACTTTAGTTTTTCTTTTTGGGCCACCCTGCCTTGGTGGGATATGGCCAGTTTGTTGAATGATGATGATTTGTAAAATGACTGTTAGTAACAACTCGAATATTTTAAACTCAATGGCCTTCTCCCGCCAAGGCAGAGTGACCCAAAGAAAACACATTCACCAACATTAATTAAATCACCATCTTTCCAGAAATGTCATGACACCACAATCAGATGATGCTTCTACTGCAACATCACCACCCAGTATCAAGTTTGTGTGAAATGGAACCGAGGTGATACCAAGTGTTCCATTTCTACCTGGGAGCACAGTAATTAATGTTAATCAGGGTCATTAGGTCAGGTGATGAAGTCCCATGGGAGGTGGAGCCAGAAGTAGGAAGTGTGGAGGCCTTTGTAACCTCTGGAGAGAACACCTGTCATGGTCTCTCAGATCTTTTGGTTTATGAAGTAAGGAGCTGTGGTTGAAAATCCTTAACCCTTAGTCTTGATAGAGGATTCTGGCCTCTATGGAGGCCATATGTGGTATGTTCCCATGGGAAGTGACCTCGAAGAAGATATTGTGTGAAGGCCAATATAAATTCAGGGGAGAGCTCTTGCCAGGTGCAGAGTTGGAGGCTCTGTCAGAGAACTTTGGGAAGAGCTTTGCCTGAGTGCAGAACTCTGGTTGGGCAAGGAGTTAGATGAGGCCAGTGTAAATACAATGTAAATACAATTAATCCGTTTCCACCCAAAAATATTCACAAAAAATTCATTTTTTTAAAGAATCAATACTATAGTTTTACATACAGAAAACAATGAGAAATAAATATAAAGCATTAATTCTTTCTTTCTTTCAACACGTCGGCCGTCTCCCACCGAGGCAGGGTGGCCCAAAAGGAAAAACGAAAGTTTCTCCGTTTACATTTAGTAATATATACAGGAGAAGGGGTTACTAGCCCCTTGCTCCCGACATTTTAGTCGCCTCTTACGACACGCATGGCTTACGGAGGAAGAATTCTGTTCCACTTCCCCATGGAGATAAGAGGAAATAAGAACAAGAACTAGTAAGAAAACCCAGAGGGGTGTGTATATATATATGCTTGTACATGAATGTGTAGTGTGACCTAAGTGTAAGTAGAAGTAGCAAGATGTACCTGAAATCTTGCATGTTTATGAGACAGAAAAGACACACCAGCAATCCTACCATCATGTAAAACAACTACAGGCTTCTGTTTTACACTCACTTGGCAGGACGGTAGTACTTCCCTGGGTGGTTGCTGTCTACCAACCTACTACCTAGGAAAGCATTAATTATAATGGACAAATGAACAGTTAAATAAGTTTTACCTTTATTGAAGACTCTTGTTGGCGTATGAGAGAGTTTGTTTGGAGGCAGGACAAAATAATCCTTCAATATGACAATAATATCAACTCTACAGCTTATTTATCTAGCACAATTCATCTAATATGACATAATAAACAATATTTATAACATAGAAACATGATATAAGCTCTAGAATGAATAAAATATGTCATTACGAATGTAAGGACTGGTAGTAGTGTGTTTGTTTTTGTTGGGTATAAGGGCCACTGTCCATAAGCTGTGGTGGATGGCAGCAGAAAGCCACCAATACTATTCACACAAACAATGTGCATAATTTATAAATAAGAAACATTTACACTTTAATTTATAAATAAGAAATATTCACACTTATATAAATAAGAAATACTTACACTTACCTTGGAGGAGATGGTGGCAGAGGGCGGCACTCTTGTCAGTGTCCCTATACTATTCCTCAAACATTGTAGAAGTTAAGTTTCTTGTCATTTTCTATCGATTAATCGCTTAACCTAAGTAAGTTTATTCAGGTATACACAAATCCAGTTATACATAGATTATCATACATAGCAGCATATGTGTAGAAATCCTAGGATAACCCCAAAAAAAAGTCAGAGTGACTTATTTCCATTGCTACACTGTTAATGCTACACTTTATCGACTTGTGAAGCTTTTTTGGACCCATGGTGACTTATTTCACAGTGACAATCACTAAACCACCAATAAACACAACCAATGTATTGTGAATGTTTGAAAGAGCGCACTGGGTATTGTTCACTCAAGTGTAAACAATGCTAGACTGGCGTCCTGCGCGGCAAGGCGGACAGGTCTGGTACGGACCGCTAATTCACTAGTATTACTTCCATTCTATCGATTGAGCACAAGAAATTGCCCAGTCAACTGTTTCAACTACAAAATAAAGTGGTTGGAAATTGGTAATTTAGCCAATTTAACTCAAAGTTCAAAATATTCCAATTTCAAAATAGGGTGCATAATAAACAATGCAGGCATTCCTGGCACTAAACTAACATTTCCTCTGTTCATTAGTTACGTTTTCAGTCTTCACAAATGAATTCCATTTTGATTTTTTATTCACATAATGAATTTTTATTCAAACCAAAAAATGGAAGATTTACTGTTATGCAATATTGTAATAATTGTACAAATAATATCACCACATTTGTGAACGTATATTAGACCCACCAGCTGGAGTGTATTAGACGTGTGAGGTCATTTGTTTACTCTTGAACATATGCAAAAATTTAACATTTCTGCTATTTTGAGCTCAGTTTCAAGACATCTGCAATACTAAAACCAATCGAAATCATCTCTATATCTGTAATATATCTTCCATTCTATCAAATGAGACCAAGAAATCGCAAATACAACTATACAAAGTATACGAAAAAAAACTGCAAAGTCGCTCTTTTAATCGAAAATTTTGGTCTCAGTGTTTTTTTCTCTCATTATGCACTGTGTGCTGCAGGATTTGTTTTATGTGGTGCACACTTACCACATAGATGTATTCTCTCATATCTAGGCCCAAATTTACCGCTCACAGCTTATCTGAGTGAGCTGAGCTCATGACGTAGAACTACGGTTTGGACCCTGAACTCAAAGCCGTAGAACTACGGTACGGACCCTGAAAGGGTTAAATCTGTAAAGCAATCATGGCATCCAGTATGCATACAAGTGTTGCTGAAAGTGGCAAGAAAAGGTTTAAGCATTTAAGTCTTAGAATTAACAAAGAAAATAGAGATATGGTCCCTCGGTTTTCGTGCATCTCCAAACTCGAACATTTATGTTAGTGTATTTTCGTAAGTGCTGTTGCAAGTGTATTTTTGGGGGTCTGAAATAGACTAACCTACGTGACATTATTTCTAGAAGTAATGTCGTAATGGCACTTGAGCAGCATTCTGGAACGAATTTTCGGTGAAAACCGAGGGACCACTGTACAGTGGTCCCCCGAGTATCGTAAAAACTTCACTCCAGAAGCCTGCTCAAGCGCCATTACCAAACGAATTTACTCCCTTAAGGAAAAAATGTCACGTAGGTTAGTCTATTTCAGACCCCCAAAAATACACTTCCACAAGCACTTACAATATTATACTTACATAATTGTTATTCTAGGATCTTTCACATATGCTGTTGCATTGGGCTGGTGCTGCATGCTTGTGGCACCATATGGTATCTGGAAACTTATTTCTTTGCTAAAAGTTCCACAGGGTAAATAAGCCGTATGGACCCTTAAACATACCAAGGATAGGTCCTCGGAGTTTATGAACCCACACACCCACCCAAACAAACACACTCAGTTGGCGAAGGTAGTAAGATAGTACCTATTGATAGATTTACTCCTAGGAAGGTCTAGTTAAGTTTGTACAGTTAGTAACTAATAGGATTATTGAGGCAACTTTAGATATTAATAAGGTAGCCCTAGGACCTTAACATAGGTAGGTTAGGGCTTCAATAGGCGAACATTAGGTTATGTAAGCCAACGAGAACTGGCAGCCCACACTTGAAACTAGGCGGGAGAGATGCTAGTTCCTTCTTCTTGGACTGGACGCCGTGGTGATAACAAGGTACTAAGAGCTAGAGCTCGGTGCCCCACGTGTCTTCAAAATACTTGCCTGGGAACCAAGAATCACAGAGGCTTCCCGACGTACTGTTGATATTCATCTCTGGCCCAGGCCCCCACAGTAAGACAATTCCTTGCATTTCTCTTAGTATAGCTGGCCGGCAATATTCGGAGGAAGGTGGGGTTATTTGAGCTGTGGGTTATAAGTGAGCGATCGCCCACTATAAGGTAATAATTGTGGGCAATTCCCCTTAAGTATTAGTCTAGAAGCTAGTGTCTCTTACTGCATATATAGCTTAGGGGATATCCTTTGAAACCAGGGAACTCTGAGATGCAGGCAGGACATTAATACCACTTGAATTCTTGCAGATTAAGGTCCTTCCCTACACATGGTGTTTGGCTTAGGGAGATTGGAAGACTAGGTGACAATTCTTCTCCATCAAGTAAGTTCACCCCATTTTTTAGTCGTGCATGTAGGTGGGGAATTCTTTCAGCTGAAGTCACTAGAAATCTGTCCCATAAGCCACTTGTAGGTCTGAGAGGAACGTCTCAAGAGTGTCGGTGTCAACAGCGCTTGCCAGGTGGCAGCTTACAAGGAGGCAGTCCCAAGACAAATTTCTATATGGTACATTGTACCATATGGTACTATATGGTACCGTTGTATTCAACACAACCGCACTAATAGTTTCATCATTATTTTGTTTACAATAATTGTTTACAATAAAAAATATGCAAAAATGTTGTATGTTAGTAATGTTCTATTATATAATTACAAATGTACAGTGACTGGACATGTTTCTACAGGTGGATGATGAAGCGCTTTGTGTTGGAAACTGCTGTGTCATGTGACTTGACACCAACACTCATCACTCTGAGATAGTGCCTCCTTCTACCAACCACATGGTACCCACTGTCAGTAGTGTTACTGAATCAGTAACACTACTGACAATGGTACAAGGTACCATACAGTACAGGGTACCATATGGTACAGATACAAGGATCCCTTTGGAAATAAGTCACCCTGACTTTTTTGGGTTATCCTAGGAGCTTTCCACATATGCTGCTATGTATGATAATCTATGTACGTAACTGTATTTGTGTACACCTGAATAAACTTACTCAAGGGCATGTGGAGTCATAAATTTATTCAGGTATACACAAATACAGTTACATATATCAATCATACATAGCAGCATATGTTTGGACAACCTAGGATAACCCAAACAAGCCAGACTTATTTCCAATAGGGTCCCTGTACCCTGTACCATATGGTATAATGTACCATATGATACAATGTACCACATGGTGTACCATATGGTACATTGTACTGTATGGTATATGGTACCATTGTACCATATGGTTCAGAACCATAGAATCCCTCTTCAGATCCACTTCCATCAGTCTTAGAACTATAACTTGAGAAGAGGAGAGTCAGAATTCACCCGGGGAGTAAGAGCTTCCTTGCCGCCAGGCATGCAGAACAAAGCTACTTAGCCGGCGTTCCCACAATGCCATGCGGGCTCCCAGATTTTTTGTATAGTGCGCACACTGACCACACAGACCCATTCTATTAGATGTAGGCCTATCAGCCTTCTCGTGCTAAATTTGAGGCAGCTAGAATTTAGGCGTAGTACTACGGTTTGGACCCAGAACTCAAAGCCGTAGGACTACGGCACGGACCCTGAAAGGGTTAAACGACTGTCTACTGTATATTAAAAATGTATACACAAGGTCACCCAAAAGGCCAGCATACGGTGTAAAAAATTTTAGCAAAATTAGAAGGTAAGTATTTTAACCCCTTAACTGTCCAAACGTAGATCTACATTCTTACCGATAGTGCTCCAAACGTAGATCTACATTTTATTTTTCCTGCCTCCAAATTTGGCACAACTGGCCTAGGATGCCTGGTCAGCATAGAATGGGTCTTAACCCTCGGTGTGCGCTGTATTAAAAAAATCTGGGACCACTTAGTACCTTGTGGGAGCACCAGTTCCATTGAGCGCCAGCTAGAGCAAACAGTGCAGCAAACACCAAGGATTCACTGATGTCATGTCATATTATCACTCCCCTTTTAAGAGGAAAGTGTCATCCTGCCAGAATGTCCTATAACCTATGTCCTAAGTAAAAAGAAACAGTTCTGAAACTGTAATTTTGGCAGGCTGGCTGGCTGATTGGCCGTCTCTATCTCCGTCTGTCTGTATCTATCTCTGTCTCTATCTCACAGGAACACATACATAAATACAATTATACATAGTGTAAATTACCTAGGATAACCCAAAAAATGCCCTAAGTAAAAAGAAACAATTCTGGAACTGTAATTTCGGCAGGTTGGCTGGCCAGCTGGCTAGCCGGTGGCTGGCTGATTGGCTGTCCATCTCCGTCTGTCTGTCTGTATCTATCTCTGTCTCTATCTCTATCTCACAGGAACAAATACGTAAATACAATTATACATAGTGTAAATTACCTAGGATAACCCAAAAAATCCACACAAAGTGCTCATCTGTGCTTGTAGTGATTGTATGTAATACCAGCTGGTTCATGAGCAACTCTGAGACAGACAGATAGATAGACAGACGGAGATAGAGACAGCCAATCAGCCAGCCAGCCGCTGGCCAGCAAGCCACAAAGCGAAGGCTCATCAAATGTCACCACTGTCATTAGCGGAGAGATAAGATAAGATAAGACGACTCTCATCAAATGTCACCACTGTCATTAGTGGGGCGATGAGATAAGAAGACGCTCATAATTGTCAGCAGTGGAATGAAAAGATAAGATAAGACAAGTGACACACACTTACATCAAGCTTCAAATTATTATTATTATTATTTATATTATATACTCCCGTGTATCTAAAACATTTCTGGGACCTATTTCTAGTATGTGACTATGGTAGGTGAAAATGTTCACTTGTCACAGTGTTTATGACTATTTGAGTACTATATCAGTACCTAATATTAGAGTCAGAACAAAGATTAACTATGAAATCACAAGAACTACTACAAATTGTCATTATCAGAACATAATTTTTTTTTTTCAACAAGTCGGCCATCTCCCACCGAGGCAGGGTGACCCAAAAAGAAAGAAAATCCCCAAAAAGAAAATACTTTCATCATCATTCAACACTTTCACCTCACTCATACATAATCACTGTCTTTGCAGAGGCGCTCAGATACGACAGCTGAGAATAAGTCCCTCCCAGAGAAATTTAAAAAAAATGAGAAAAAAAGGTAAATCGGCAACACATCTGCAAGTGGCAGAGCTTCATGTTGCTGGCAGGTGAGCGACAAGTGCCGAATTTGCGGCCTTATATCTCGGTAAGTACTGACTCTAGAATTTTTTTTTTACATTACTTTATGTAAAAAAAATGTCCTCTTCATTTAAAAAAAAAAAAAAGTTTTTTTTTTTCAAAATATTCGAAGCGCTGGGCGAGAGAACGTAGATCTACGTTTGGACAGTTAAGGGGTTAACTGTTATATTTTCAGAAACGTACCTTATCCAAATTTGTTTTTGAAAAGTCAGTGTAATACCTAATATGCCACCAGTAATAATAATAATTAACCAGTAATAATCACTAACCTGCAGACAAAATATCGGATGACATTAGCATGACACACAAACACTTCGTAGCTATCCTTCTCCTGGGAAGTGGGAGCACGATGGACATACTTCCTGAAGGCTGCTTCAATGCGAGCACCATCGGCATAAAACTTCTGAGGAAAATAATAATGACAAATACTGCTGTGCAACAACAAGAGGTCTGTGTAACAAGGAAAAATGCACAAAAACAAAAAACACACAAAAAAAAAACAGAAACAAAAACAAAAAAACATGCAAATAAAAAAAACACAAAAGACAAAAGGCCACAAAACCCAAAAAGATAAAAACAAAAACACAAAAATGCATAAAACAAAAAAAAAAAAAAAAAAAAAATGCATAAAACAAAAAAACAAACATGCAAAAACAAAAACACAAAAATAAAAACAAAAACTAAGTAAAAAAACAAAAACTAAATACACAAACAAAAATACACACAAAAACAAAAGCACAAAAATAAACAAACAAAAAAAAATACACAAAAAACAAAAAACAAGAACAAAAATGCACAAACAAAAACAAGCACACACAAAAAAACACATGCACACTACTCATGTTAACTGCTGTAAATATCATTACACAAATGATGGTCTAATAGGAAAGTTGGAACTGAGAAGCAGATATTGTATAAAGCAATATTTGAAGTTACAATAATCTTACAAAAGTTTTCTTCTTCTTTGGGGTCACCCTGTCTCGGTGGGAGACAGCCGGTGAGTAGAAAAAACAAGTGTCAATACAGGTAGACCATCACTAATCTGGCATCATCAAATTCAAATTCAAATGTTTATTTCTCTGTAATGATTACAATGTGTGGTTTACATATTATAAAATAATAATTACAAAGAAGGCCACTAGCATGCCTAGGCATTTCGGGCAGACTAATAATAATTCTTACTCTATATTACAAATTACAAATGATTAAATAGATTTACAATAGTGAGGTAGTTCAGAACATTTAAGAATATAACAATTTGTAAAATTAGTAATGAGAATGGTTTTGTCTTGGCATGATACACATCAGGACCTGTAGGGTGCCGGATTAGTGATTTTGCTTCATTACAGAGTGGTTACATTATACAGTGGACCCCCGGATTATGTACTGCTCCAAACTTAAACAATTATGTAAGTGTATTTTTGTAAGTGCTTTTGTAAGTGTATTTTTGGGGGTCTAAAAGGACTAATCTAATTTACATTATTCCTTATGGGAACAAATTCGTTTTGGTTACAGCACTTGAACAGCATTCTGGAACGAAATAATGACGTAATCCGGGGGTCCACTGTACACTTAACCCAACGGTGATATTTACGTATCGGCGATTTCACCCACTTTATGCCCTATTTTTTACCCATTCCATTGTTCCAGTCTACCAAATTCATAGCTATTTCACTAGTATTCCTTCTATTCTGTTGATTGAGTACAAGAAACTTCCCATTTACCTATTTCAACTATCCAATAAAGTGGTCAGAAATCGGTCATTTGGCCAATTTCACACAAATTTCAAGAGATGTAAATTTCAAAATAGGGTCTAGAATAAACAATGCAGACATTCCTGGCACTAAAGTAACATTTTCTCTGTTCATTAGTCACATCTCCAGGCCCCTTTTATATTATGCTTGCTTTCAGTTTTGAATTTTTATTCACACAAAAAATAGAAGATTTACTGTTATGCAGACTACTGCACTATTGTAATAATTGTATAAATAAAGTCAACCTATTTGTGACTGCATATTAGACTGGCCAGTTGGACACCTATTGGACACCATTTGTTTACTGTTGAACATTGGCAAAAATCGAACATTTCCGCTACTTTGAGCTCAATTTCAAGGTACTTTTCTTCATGAAACCAATCAAAACCATATCTATTTATGTAGTATATCTTCCATTCTATCAAATGAGACCAAAAAACCAAGAATACAGTAGACCCCCGAGTAACGATCTATCCGAATAATGATTTTTTCATGTAATGATTGCTTTTTACGGTCAATATTTTTCTTGTGTAGCGATTTTTACTCGTGTAGCGATCTGTACCAGACCTGTCCAGTCTAGCGTTGTTTACACTTGAGTGAACAATACCCAGTGCGCTCTTTCAAACATTTCACAATAAATTTATTGTGTTTATTGCTGGTTTAGTGATTGTCACTGGTTTAGTGATTGTCACTGTGAAATAAGTCACCATGGGTCCAAAGAAGCTTCACAAGTCGATAAAGGCTATAGCACCAGCCAGTGATAAAGTGTAGCATTAGGGGCTGGTATGGTAGTTTCTCGCGCAGTCATGAGAATTATGCAAAAAAATATGATTTTGGGTTTTGTTTACAGAAAAATAGTGTAAGTATTTGGCAATATTTTGGTGAAAACCACATCATAATACGATGTTTCTAAAGCAAATTATAGCTACTTGAAACATGTCTGGTGGGGACCCGCCAGGTAAATATATGCATAAGCGTGAGGTGAATTTTTTATATTCTTTTTGTTTGTTTTTTAATTTTGTCTATTTTTCTTCCTAATACAATAAATTTACCACTTAACATCATTACAGTGTGGGAGGAGCTTATATCAGAGGTGAGAGGAGCTTGCATGATGATGCAACAACCAGTAATCGATTTTATAGATGTCGGCACTCTGAGTGCCGCTCACAAGATATCTTATACTGACGCTATTATTGCTAATATCCTTTTTCTGCTTATATCATTTATTCATTAATGATATTATGCATAAGATAAATAAGATAAACGAATAAGAAAGCAGGCCAAAATAATATTATTTGTATAGTTTATACTGGAGGGTGGTGGTGGCCTTGAAGAAATGTTACCAACTATAAGAGACAGGTTTTCTGTTACCTCTGGTAGAACTAAAGAAAACGGTGTTTCATACATGGGAAACAATAAGAAATCACTTATATTGCATAGAAAAGCCCAAAATAGCGCGATTTTCGTGAAATTTTTTGTACTTTTCTGGCGTAATTAACTAGGCCGCGCGTTCAGCCGAATATCTCGAAAGCAAGATTTAGGGCTATTGCTTTGTTTATGTACCATTAATAATGATTGGATTGAAATGATTTTCACAGACAATATAAAACAAAGTGTGCTTGACTTTTATTCGAATTTTTTTTTGGAATATCTCAAATATTTTTTATTTTGTAGGGGGTTAAAGGCAGATATTTTGGTGAATGCCAAAAAGCGTACCAAATGTATTTTTTTTCAGCATGAAGATAAGGTATATTAGATTAATTGTCTTTGAAAATAAGTCGTGTTAGATTTATTCTAACACTGGGGATTGTCGAGGTGCCACTCATAGTGCCAATTTGTCAAAATCAGTAAAAAAAATTTTCTCAGTTGTTTGTTGGCCAATTTTATTGAAACTTTGTCATATTATGTTACAAATATGCTTCTAAACTTACACCAAAAATAAAAAAAATCGGATGATAAATAAGAATCCTAACCAAAATTGCTGCACCAGCCCCTTAACAGTGTAGCAATGGAAATAAGTTACTCTGTCTGACTTTTTTGGGTTATCCTAGGTTTTCTACACATGCTGCTATGTATGATAATCTATGTATAACTGGATTTGTGTATACCTGAATAAATTTACTTACTTAAGTAAGTTAAGCGATTAATCGATAGAAAATGACGACACAAAACTTAACTTCTACAATGTTTGAGGATTATAGGGACACTGAGAAGAGCGCCGTCCTCTGCCACCATCTTCAAGGTAAGTGTAAATATTTCTTATTTATATAAGTGTAAATATTTCTTATTTATAAATTATGCACATTGTTTGTGTGATAGTGGTGATGGCTTTCTGCTGAAACCGACTACCACCACGGCTTATGGTCAGTGGCCCTTATACCCAACAACAACAAACACACTACCACCAGTCCTTCCAGTCCTTAGATTCGTAATGACATGTTTTATTCATTCTAGAGTTTATATCATGTTTCTATGTTATTAATATTGTGTATTATGTCATATAAGATGAATTGTGCTAGAAAAATAAGCTGTAGAGTTGATATTATTGTCATATTGAAGGACTATTTTGTCCTGCCTCCAAACAAACTCTCTCATACGCCAACAAGAGTCTTCAATAAAGGTAAAACTTATTTAACTGTTCATTTGTCCATTATAATTAGTGCTTTATATTTATTTCTCATTGTTTTCTGTATGTAAAACTATAGTATTTATTCTTTAAAAAAATGAATTTTTGGTGAAAATTTTTGGGTGGAAACGGATTAATTGTATTTACATTATTTCTTATGGGAAATAAGGTTTCGAATAACAATTTTTTCGTGTTGAGGTCTAGCTCCTGGAATGGATTAAGATCGTTAGTCGAGGTACCACTGTACAGTGGTACCCCGACTTACGATATTAATCCGTCAGAGAGGGCATATTTTAAGGCGAAACAATCGTTAAACGAATCAATTTTCCCCATAAGAAATAATGGAAATAAATTTAATCCGTCCAAGACTTCCAAAAGTAGTTAAATAAAATATTTTTTAGAACTTTTGGACATTAAATAATAAATAATTTAATAAAGAATACATAAATACACATGCAAATATTGTACAATAACATGTCACTTACATTTATTGAAGAGTTGTTGATGTGTGGAGGACGGGAGGAGGGAGAAGGTGGAGTAGTATGCTAGTGTTTGGGAAGGGGAATCCCTTCCATTAACACTGCAGGTGGTAAGTTCTTTTCTGGGGTTACTTCCCTTTTTCTTTGAATGCCACTAGGACCAGCTTGAGAGTCACTAGACCTCTTTCTAACAACAAATTTGTCCAGGAGCTCTGTGTCTGGCGATTCTTTAACACATCCCTGAAATGACACACCACTGTGTCATTGTACAGGTTGCCAGCACGGCCTGCAACAGCATGGTTAGGGTGATATTCATCCATAAATGCTTGCACATCACTCCATTTGGCACAGATCTCCCTAATCCTTGAAGAAGGCACATTCTTCCATTTTTGTTCCACCTCCTCCTCCTCCTCTGAACCATTGTCCTGACCTCTGCTCTCTTGTTCCAGTTGCTGTTGAAGCTCTTGCAGATCTTCAGTGGTTAGCTCTTCCTTGTGCTCCTCCACCAACTGTTCCACATCCTCACCACTCACCTCTAACCCCAAAGACTTGCCCAATTCCACAATTTCTTCCAAAACAGGCTCAGGCTCAGGCTCATGCTCAGGGTTCTGAGGCTCAGCCCCAAAACCTTCAAAATCCCTCTCTAGGACACAGTCTGGCCACAATTTTCTCCAGGCAGAGTTCAAAGTCCTGGTAGTCACTCCCTCCCAAGCCTTACCTATAAGGTGTACACAATGCAGCATATGGAAATGTTTTTTCCAAAATTCTCTTAGGGTTATGTTCATGTCTGTGGTCACATCAAAGCACTTTTGAAACATTGCTTTGGTATAGAGTTTTTAAAGTTGGAAATGACCTGCTGGTCCATGGGCTGGAGGAGAGGAGTGGTATTAGGGGCAAGAACTTCACTTTGATGAATTTAAACTCCTCCACAATTTTCTCTACCAAGTTTGGAGGATGACAAGGAGCATTGTCCATTATCAGGAGGCACTTAAGTGGCAAATTATTGTCCAATAGATATTTTTTCACACTGGGGCCAAACACTTCATTGAACCAATCTAAGAAAATGTCCTTTGTGACCCAAGCCTTTTGTTAGACTTCCACATCACACACAAGTTAGACTTGCTGACACCGCATCTGCCAAACACTCGGGATTTTCAAAAGATACACCAGTAAAGGCTTCACTTTGCAATCACCACTGGCATTGGCACAAAGCATCAAAGTTAGCCTGTCTTTCATAGGCTTATGTCCTGGCTGTGCCTTTTCCTCCTGAGTAATGTAGGTCCTGTTGGGCATTTTCTTCCAAAACAGGCCTGTTTCATCCAATTAAACACTTGTTGGGGAGGAATTGTTCAGCCTCTAGGTACTCCTGGAATTCAGGAACATATTTTTCAGCCGCACTTTTGTCAGAACTGGCTGCGTCACCATGCCTCACAACACTATGTATGCCACTTCGATTCTTAAATTTGTAAAACCAGCCTCTGCTGGCTTTAAATTCGCTCACTTCAGCACTCGTTGCAGGCATTTTCTTAAGGAGATCATCATGCAACTGCCTTGTTTTTTCACATATTATTCCCTCCGAAACAGTATCTCCTGCTAACTGTTTCTCGTTGATCCACACCAACAACAACCTTTCCACATTTTCCAGCACTTGTGGTCTGTGTTTTGTGATCACAGATGCACCTTTTGCAACAACAGCTTCCTTGATTTTACTTGAATATTTCTTATCCACAATGGTAGCGATGGTAGAATAGGGTTTACCATACAGCCTGGCCAGCTCACTGATACGCACTCCACTTTCATATTTTTCTATTATCTCCTTCTTCAGTTCTATCGTACATATATTTCTGTTCCTCTTTGCCACAGGCTTAGCACTAGGATCTTTCCTTGGACCCATGGTAGCTTATTTAGCAGTTGCAAGCACTAAAAACAGTGGAATAATGACAATATACTGGTATGAATGCGTGGGTGTGGGTGGGTGGTCGCTCTCGCTTGTAAACAATAGCACTGACGCTCCCTGGAGTGCGCGCTCAGCTGGGCGCCAAGCGGACAGGTCCGGTACGAAAGTCGTAAGACGAATCAAACATCGTAAGTCACAATCAAATTTCTTACGTTATAAATATCGGTTATCGAAAATAACGTAAGATGATAACATCGTAAGTCGGGGTTCCACTGTACTACCATAAAAGCCATAAGAAAATACACAGCAAAGTCGCTGTTTTACACCAAAAACACGGTCGCAATGTTTTCTCATTATGCACTGAGTGCTGCAGGATTTTTTTTATATAGTGCACACTTCCCACACAGACCTATTCTCTCATATGTAGGTCCAAATTTACTGGTCACAGCTTATCTGAGTGAGCTGAGCTCATGGCGACCGACAGTGCCTTCAAAGCCACCTTATCTTTTATGAACAATGTACAGTGTATGTGCTTTACACAATGAGAAGCATTTCTTTTATTCGTTGGAACCATGGCTAGGGCTAAAAGTGAGCAGGTTATAACAATAAATGGAAAAAAAAAAAATTGGAATGACTTATGCAGCAAGTAGCGCCACCAAACAGTAGCGGCAGGTTGGTGTGGCGACCCTGGAAATTTGAAATAATGCTAGCTGAAATTATTCTTCCTCTGTAAGCCATGCGTGTCGTAAGAGTCGACTAAAATGCCGAGAGCAAGGGGCTAGTAACCCCTTCTCCTGTATACATTACTAAAGTTAAAAAGAGAAACTTTTGTTTTTCTCTTTGGGCCACCCCGCCTTGGTGGGAAGCGGCCGATTTGTTGAAAGAAGAAGAAAGCTGAAATTAGTGCCGGATTACTAATGGAGCCAGATTACTGATTTCCCAATTAGTAATGGCCGACCTGTACTACAGTTCAGTGGCACCTAGACAATCAAGGTTTTTTGTTGTTACTGTTGTTGACCAGAAACACTGATGAAATATTTGAGCACAAAAATTTAAGAATTTATAAGGGGTATTTCAAACATCCTAGGTAGTGGGTTGGTAGACAGCAACCACCCAGGGAGGTACTACCGTCCTGGCAAGTGAGTGTAAAACGAAAGCCTGTAATTGTTTTACATGATGGTAGGATTGCTGGTGTCTTTTTTCTGTCTCATAAACATGCAAGATTTCAGGTACATCTTGCTACTTCTACTTACACTTAGGTCACACTACACATTCATGTACAAGCATATATATACACACCCCTCTGGGTTTTCTTCTATTTTCTTACTAGTTCTTGTTCTTATTTCCTCTTATCTCCATGGGAGAGTGGAACAGAATTCTTCCTCCATAAGCCATGCGTGTCGTAAGAGGCGACTAAAATGCTGGGAGCAAGGGGCTAGTAACCCCTTCTCCTGAATATATTACTAAATGTAAAAGGAGAAACTTTCGTTTTTCCTTTTGGGCCACCCTGCCTCAGTGGGAAATGGCCGACGTGTTGAAAGAAAGATTTCAAACATCTTAAAAATTACTTAAATCTCAATGTTTATCAAGTTTCCAGATACAATCTTCTATATCATAATGTGACAGACAACCATCTAGGTGAATACATAATTTATCAAAGTGAATATTTAGAATGAACTTCTTAAATAAACATTTAAAAACAACAACATAAAACTATGTAAATCATCTCTTGTAAATCCAACAAATTTCATAGTTGATTGGTCAGTTTAGGGCTATACATATGAAGTAAAGGGAGTGATAAAAGAGAAAAAGGTAGCTTATGAGAGGCTTTTACAAAACAGAAGTGTTATAAGAATTACTAAAAGTATTAGTCAGAGGGCTGAAGAGGGGTTGTTGAGGTGGTTTGGTCATTTAGAGAGAATGGATCAAAGTAGAATGACTTGGAGAGCATATAAATCTGTAGGTGAAGAAAGGTGGTGTATGGGTCGTCCTCAAAAAGTTTGGAGGGAGGGGGTAAAGGAGGTTTTGTGGGCGAGGGGCTTGGATTTCCAGCAAGCGTGCATGAGCGTGTTAGATAGGAGTGAATGGAGACGAATGGTTTTTGGGACCTGACGGGCTGTTGGAGTGTGAGCAGGGAAATATTTTGTGAAGGGATTCAGGGAAACTGGTTAGCCGGACTTGAGTCCTGGAAATGGGAAGTACATTGCCTGCATTTTAAAGGAGGGGTTTGGGATATTGGCAGTTTGGAGGGACTTCTAAACTGTCGTATCTGAGCGCCTCTGCAAAGACAGTGATTATGTATGAGTGATGGTGAAAGTGTTGAATGATGAAAGTATTTTCTTTCTTTTTGGGTCATCCTGCCTTGGTGGGAAACAGTCGAAGTGATAAAAAAAAAAAAAAACTCACCCAAATGACTGTAAACATAAAATTCCTAATACAGTGGTACCTCGACTTACGATGTTATCATCTTACGTTATATTCGATAACCGATATTTATAACGTAAGAAATTTGAATGCGACTTCCGATGTTTGATTCGTCTACCGACATTCGTACCGGACGTGTCCGCTTGGCGCCCAGCTGAGCGCGCACTCCAGGGAGTGTCAGTGCTATTGTTTACAAGCGAGAGCGACCACCCACCCACACCCACGCATTCATACCAGTATATTGTCATTATTCCACTGTTTTTAGTGCTGGCAACTGCTAAATAAGCTACCATGGGTCCAAGGAAAGATCCTAGTGCTAAGCCTGTGGTAAAGAATGTGCAGGGAGTGAATCATTTATGCAGGGAGTGTAGCATTTATGCAGGGAGTGTAGCAGGCATGCAGGGAGTGTAGCATTTATGCAGGGAGTGTAGCAGGCATGCAGGGAGTGTAGCAGGCATGCAGGGAGTGTAGCAGGGATGCAGGGAGTGTAGCAAGGATGCAGGGAGTGTAGCAGGGATGCAGGGAGTGTAGCAAGGATGCAGGGAGTGTAGCAAGGATGCAGAGAGTGTAGCAGGGATGCAGGGAGTGTAGCAAGGATGCAGGGAGTGTAGCAAGGATGCAGGGAGTGTAGCAGGGATGCAGGGAGTGTAGCAAGGATGCAGGGAGTGTAGCAAGGATGCAGGGAGTGTAGCAAGGATGCAGGTAGTGTAGTAGGCATGCAGGGAGTGTAGCATTCATGCAGGGAGTGTAGCAAAGATGCAGGGAGTGTAGCAAGGATGCAGGGAGTGTAGTAAGGATGGGAAGTGTAGCATTCATGCAGGAGTGTAGCATTCATGCAGGGAGTGTAGCATTCAAAGAAAAGGCCAGTAACCCCAGAAAAGAACTTGGTACCTGCAGTGTTAATGGAAGGGGATTCCCTTCCAAACACTAGCATACTACTCCACCTTCTCCCTCCTCCCGTCCTCCACACATCAACAACTCTTCAATAAATGTAAGTGACATGTTATTGTTCAATATTTACATGTGTATTTAGGTATTCTTTATTAAATTCTTTATTATTTAATGTCAAAAAGTTCTAAAAAATATTTTATTTAACTACTTTTGGAAGTCTTGGACGGATTAAATTTATTTCCATTATTTCATATGGGGAAAATTGATTCGAGTAACGATTGTTTCGCCTTAAGATATGCCCTCTCTGACGGATTAATATCGTAAGTCGAGGTACCACTGTACAGTGGACCCCCGGCTAACGAACACCCCGGAAATCATACAATTATGTAAGTATAATATTGTAAGTGCTTGTGGAAGTGTATTTTTGGGGGTCTGAAATAGACTAACCTACGTGACATTATTTCTTAAGGAAGTAAATTTGTTCGGTAATGGCACTTGAGCAGGCTTCTGGAATGAATTTTTGTTAGTTAGCCGGGGGTCCACTGTATAGTTATTGCCTAATTAATTTTAAGTTAGTCCTAAGTTTGCCTGAAATACTCTGCTAATATAGGAGCTTTCAATTATAGAAACAGCGCATCATGCCGAGATAAAACCATACCCATTACTAAATTATACTAATTGTAATACAGTGGTCCCTCGGTTTTCGTGCATCTCCAAACTCGAACATTTATGTAAGTGTATTTTCGTAAGTGCTGTTGCAAGTGTATTTTTGGGGGTCTGAAATACACTAACCTACGTGACATTATTTCTTAAGGAAGTAAATTCGTTCGGTAATGGCACTTGAGCAGCATTCTGGAACGAATTTTCGGCAAAAACCGAGGGACCACTGTACTATGTTTCTTGGTACCTCATTGTTATCAATTTTATTAATGATAAACTTTTATAAAAATGAGAGATAACAAATATTAAAATGTACTGCTCTACAACCTGTGTCAATACAGAATAGACAGTAAGAATTAGGATTAGTCTGCCAGAAATCCCTAGGCATGTTAAGTCGCTTTCTTTGTACTTTATATTTTGTAATATATGTAAACCACACATTGTAAGCTTTGCAAAGAAATAAAAATTTTCCTTTTCATAGTGTGCTTTGTGGCTGAATTCCACTGTTAGTATCATGAAATTGTAATAAATTTAGAATGAATAAGACAGTTAAAAGGTTAAATGGTCAAAACAATCCCTCAAAAGCTGTTTTAAAGATTTAAAGTACATATACGGGAGGATGTGCGTAGGTTACATATATGCAAATACTATGACATTTTGTATATGGTACTTGAGCATCCAAGGATTTTGGTATACTTGGGAAGTCCTGGAACCAATCCCCCATGGATACCAGGGACGACTGTAATTCAATGATCAACACTAAATTTTAACGTACATCCCCTGTTTTGGAGAGGAAATTTCAAGTGAGTGATGATGGTGCATGGGTAGAAAATGGTTTTCTAATTACTGTCAAATACAGTATATTACTGTAGAGTATTTTTTTTTAACACCATGGCCATCTCCTACTGAGGCAGGGCAACTCATACAACAGGACACTTTCACCTTCTTTCATTCAATCTTGCTGGACATCATAGTAAAGATGACCCTCTGAACTGCAACATCCCCACCTCTCCTTCAGAGTGCGGGCACCTTGAACTTAATAACAGCAACATACGTGCATTTCTGGCTTCCAGCTTCCAATGGGTGGTTCAGGTGGAACAGGTGCCCCCTCTCGTAGCAGGTCACAGTGTTCAACCTCTTCTACATTGTCCAGCCTCTCAATGATTATCCTTGCTGTTTCTGCAGCCCTAGTCATCGTAGAATAGATAATACGCGAGTATGGCAAGTTAAGTTGCTTGAGTCGATCCCCTGTCAGTGCTGCCTGTTCACGACCTGTAAAATGGGGTTGAAGGAGTGATACAAAGTGACTGATATAAAGATGGAGAAAAGGCATAGTTACGAAATCATGGAAATCAGAAATATTTCATAACCTCAATGCTGTTCTGGCATGCTGCACAAGCCACGTGCATCACTTCAATACATAGAAGAGAATGATTATAACTAAACAAAAGTAAACGCTGGCAGGAAGACTTGGAAAGGGAGAGTTAAGAGAAGAATGGGAAAGGGATATAAGGAAGAGAGAAAGAGGATGTACACATATCCATTTGCACTTCCCTATTTATGTTCATGAGGAGTGAGCTCTAGTTCCTGGGCCCTGCTTCTTAATCATTAATGCATTATGGTGATGCATCCCAGGGTGTGTGCCTCCACACCCACATCCCCTAGTACACTCCACACCTTCATCCCCTACTACACTCCACTCCCTCATCCCCTAGTACACTCCACTCCCTCATCCCCTAGTACACTCCACTCCCTCATCCACTGGTGCACTCCACACCCTCATCCACTGGTGCACTCCACACCCTCATCCACTGGTGCACTCCACACCCTCATCCACTGGTGCACTCCACACCCTCATCCACTGGTGCACTCCACACCCTCATCCACTGGTGCACTCCACACCCTCATCCACTGGTACACTCCACACCCACGTCCCCTAGTACACTCCACACCCACGTCCCCTAGT
>WNWK01030304.1:0-23612 GCA_009830355.1 Cherax destructor
AGCCCAACTACCTACGGCGGCTTCTCGCTCTTTCTTTCTAGACCACTTCCGTTCTCATTCCCATGCCATCGCAGTATACACCGATGGTTCAAAGTCATCTGACGGCGTCGGATTCGCAGCAGTGTTTCCGGACAGCGTTGTACGAGGCATCTATTACCGTCGGCTAGCATATTTACGGCTGAATTGTATGCCATTCTTGTGGCACTTATCCGTATTGCATCTATGCCTGAGTCACCATTTGTGGTCGTTTCAGACTCCCTTAGTGCTTTACAGGCTATCCGTAAAATTGATACACCTCACCCCCTAGTTCTTCGTATCCACCTTTGGTTACGCTGTATCTTTAGCAAGCATAAAGATATTGTTTTTTGTTGGGTCCCTGGTCATGTTGACGTACAGGGCAATGAACAGGCAGACACTGCTGCGCGGTCAGCAGTACATGACCTTCCAGTTTCATATAGAGGTGTTCCTTTCACGGACTATTTTGCGGTCATTGCTACCCACCTTCGCACCCGTTGGCAACAACGCTGGTCTGACCTGCTGAATAACAAACTTCATTCTATTAAACCGGTTATAGGTTTCTGGCCTTCTTCTTGTCACCAATGTCGAGGTTGGGAGACTACTCTCTCCCGTCTTCGCATCGGCCACACTTGTCTTACTCACGGGTATCTCATGGAGAGGCTCCCTGCTCCTCTCTGTGAGCATTGTCAGGTTCCAGTGTCTGTTCGACATATCCTGTTGGACTGCCCACTCTATCAACGAGCACGCAGAATTTACCTCCAACGATGTCTTCGCTCTGCGGCCCTTTCTTTACCTTCCCTTCTTGCAGATGGACCCTCCTTTAATCCTGACTCTCTTGTTGACTTTTTGACAGAAACTGACTTACTACACAAACTCTGAAGATTATACCTCTAGCACCTCCCTCAGTCCCTTCTACCTCGATCTCTTGCTACCCTCCACCCCTGCACTACCCACCGTCATCTTGCACTCCATACCCTACTAATCGTCCATCTCCCTCTTACAACTCACTCTCCCTGCATCCTACAATAACCTGCAGCGCTGTATAACCCCTGTGGTTTAGCGCTTCTATTTGATTATAATAATAATAATAATCCTCACAGAAGTTATATCAGGCCACAGAGATGTCTGGGAGATAAGGAAAAAAATAAGATGCTTAAATTGGATCCAGGGATTAGGGGAAAAGAAATAGGAAGAGGAGAGGGAGAGGTCACTTATTCATGGGCTCTATGAGGTGGAAGGGAAGACCTATGATGAAAGAAGATAGGGAAGGTAAAAGAGATTGAAAAAACATTATCACAATAA
This sequence comes from Cherax destructor, assembly GCA_009830355.1. Classification (NCBI taxonomy): domain Eukaryota; kingdom Metazoa; phylum Arthropoda; class Malacostraca; order Decapoda; family Parastacidae; genus Cherax; species Cherax destructor. The sequence goes on from WNWK01030304.1 coordinate 1,321, forward strand.
TAGGAGAGAAGGACATGACCCAACTAACAAATTTTTCAGAGATTTGGAGGAGGGGGGGTTAATAAAGGAAAGAAACTAACTGCCCAATTAAATTGACATTCAAAACAGAAATGGTATGAAATAAGATCCTGCAGCAGAAACCACTATTAAAGGGTATGCAGAAATACCCGTGAGGGTACCTTGACTGCAACAGAACACAAAAAGAACGGGAGCAACTGAGAGTAAGAAGACACCAGAGGCAGGAAGGGGTGACAGTGCAGGTACCAACAGACAGGTAAGTGCAACCTCAGGGGAACAAATATAGCCACCCATAGAACCACCCACAGAATCCTCTCAACCCTTACCAATCCACACCGACCAAACACAATAAGCAGAAATAAGCCACACCCCACACCCACAGTCCCCCTCCCCAGCACTAATACCACCACAATACCAGTCTACCATTATATCCAGACCTGTCTACCACACCCTCAGCCTCCACCAACCCCTCCCACACCCCAGAATACAGTTAAAAAGGAAGCTGAACTTATGGTACACCAACACAGATGGAATAACAAATAAAGAGTGAGTGACAGGAACAAATAATTGAGGCATCCTGGACATCATAGCACTTATTGAGATAAGGCTCACGGGGGTAAGGTGGTAACAGATGCAATCTTCCCGGCTGAATATCAGATTCTGAGGAAAAACAGGGGAACAGAGGAGAAGGAGTCGCACTGCTCATCAAAAACCAGTGGAGTTTTGAGTTGATGGGAGGACTGGACAGAAGGAAAGCAAGGCTGCATAGTGGCCACACTTCAGACTGTTGGTCTAAAAGTGATGATAGCAGTGATGTACAACCCACCACCGAACAGCAGGAGACCAAGACGAGTAAGATTGGAGTAATGGTGGACACACTAGCTGAGGTGGCCAGAAGGGGCCATATGGGCAGGACAAAGTTACTAGTTGTATGAGATTTCAATCGCAAGGAGATTGACTGGGAAAACCTGGAGCCACATGTGGGGACCAGAAATGTGGAGGACTAAGAGGACAGAGGTATTACTTTAAAACCTCATGCTTCACCATGTTAGGGACACTACCAGAGAGACAGGACGAACCAGCAAGACTGGACCTCATATTCACCTTGAGTAGTTCAGACATTGAGGACATCACATATGAAAGGCCCCTTGGAGCTAGTGATGAAGTGGTCTTGAGTTTCAAAGATATAATAGAATTAACAATTGATAGTGAAGCAGCACAAGAAATATGGGAGAAGCCAAACTTCCAAAAAGGGGACTACACAAGTATGAGGCGATTCCTACATGAAGTGCAGTGGGTAAGAGAACTAGAGGGAAAGACAGTAAATAAGATGATGGACCAAGTGACCATAAAGTGCAGAGAGACAGTGAAGAAGTTCATAACAGAGAGCCACAGAAACACTGGGAGGACCAGAGTGAACCATGGTTTACCAGGAGGTGTGGAGTGAACCATGGTTTACCAGGTGGTGTGGAGTGAACCATGGTTTACCAGGAGGTGTAGAGTGAACCATGGTTTACCAGGTGGTGTGGAGTGAACCATGGTTTACCAGGTGTGGAGTGAACCAAGGTTTACCAGGTGGTGTGGAGTGAACCATGGTTTACCAGGTGGTGTGGAGTGAACCAAGGTTTACCAGGTGGTGTGGAGTGAACCATGGTTTACCAGGTGGTGTGGAGTGAACCATGGTTTACCAGGTGGTGTGGAGTGAACCATGGTTTACCAGGTGGTGTGGAGTGAACCATGGTTTACCAGGAGGTGTGGAGTGAACCATGGTTTACCAGGTGGTGTGGAGTGAACCATGGTTTACCAGGAGGTGTGGAGTGAACCATGGTTTACCAGGTGGTGTAGAGTGAACCGTGGTTTACCAGGTGGTGTGGAGTGAACCATGGTTTACCAGGTGGTGTGGAGTGAACCATGGTTTACCAGGTGGTGTGGAGTGAACCATGGTTTACCAGGAGGTGTGGAGTGAACCATGGTTTACCAGGTGGTGTGGAGTGAACCATGGTTTACCAGGTGGTGTGGAGTGAACCATGGTTTACCAGGTGGTGTGGAGTGAACCATGGTTTACCAGGTGGTGTGGAGTGAACCATGGTTTACCAGGTGTGGAGTGAACCATGGTTTACCAGGAGGTGTGGAGTGAACCATGGTTTACCAGGTGGTGTGGAGTGAACCATGGTTTACCAGGTGGTGTGGAGTGAACCATGGTTTACCAGGTGGTGTGGAGTGAACCATGGTTTACCAGGTGGTGTGGAGTGAACCATGGTTTACCAAGTGGTGTGGAGTGAACCATGGTATACCAGGAGGTGTGGAGTGAACCATGGTTTACCAGGTGGTGTGGAGTGAACCATGGTTTACCAGGAGGTGTGGAGTGAACCATGGTTTACCAGGAGGTGTGGAGTGAACCATGGTTTACCAGGAGGTGTGGAGTGAACCATGGTTTACCAGGAGGTGTGGAGAGGCCAGAGCCAAGTGTGGTAGAGTGTGGATAAAGTATAGAAGACAAAGGACCCAGGACAACAGGAAGTTGAGTTGAAGAGCCAGAAATGAATATGCATGGATAAGAAGAGAAGACCAGAGGCAATACCAGAATGACACAGCATCATAGCCAAATGTGACCCAAAGTTATTGTACAGCCACATCAGGAGGAAGACAACAGTCAAGGATCAGGTAATCAGGTTGAGTAAGGAAGGAGGAGAGCTCACAGGAAACAACCAGGAAGTATGTGAAGAGTTCAGCTCAAGATTCAGGGAGGTATTCATAGTAGAGTCAGAGAGGCTTCCAGCACACTGAGGTGGTAGGGTGCACCACCAAGTGCTGGACACACTGCAAATACTACTGGACCATGCTAGGTAGGTACTACTGGACCATGCTAGGTAGGTACTACTGGACCATGCTAGGTAGGTACTACTGGACCATGCTAGGTAGGTACTATTGGACCATGCTAGGTAGGTACTACTAGACCATGCTAGGTAGGTACTACTGGACCATGCTAGGTAGATACTACTGGACCATGCTAGGTAGAAACTACTGGACCATGCTAGGTAGGTACTACTGGACCATGCTAGGCAGGTACTACTGGACCATGCTAGGTAGGTACTACTGGACCATGCTAGGTAGGTACTACTAGACCATGCTAGGTAGGTACTACTGGACCATGCTAGGTAGGTACTACTAGACCATGCTAGGTAGGTACTACTGGACCATGCTAGGTAGATACTACTGGACCATGCTAGGTAGGTACTACTGGACCATGCTAGGCAGGTACTACTGGACCATGCTAGGCAGGTACTACTGGACCATGCTAGGTAGGTACTACTGGACCATGCTAGGTAGGTACTACTGGACCATGCTAGGTAGGTACTACTGGACCATGCTAGGTAGGTACTACTGGACCATGCTAGGTAGATACTACTGGACCATGCTAGGTAGGTACTACTGGACCATGCTAGGCAGGTACTACTGGACCATGCTAGGCAGGTACTACTGGACCATGCTAGATAGGTACTACTGGACCATGCTAGGCAGGTACTACTGGACCATGCTAGGCAGGTACTACTGAACCATGCTAGGCAGGTACTACTGGACCATGCTAGGTAGGTACTACTGGACCATGCTAGGCAGGTACTACTAGACCATGCTAGGCAGGTACTACTGGACCATGGTAGGTAGGTACTACTGGACCATGCTAAGCAGGTACTACTAGACCATGCTAGGCAGGTACTACTGGACCATGCTAGGCAGGTACTACTGGACCATGCTAGGCAGGTACTACTAGACCATGCTAGGCAGGTACTACTGGACCATGCTAGGCAGGTACTACTGGACCATGCTAGGTAGGTACTACTGGACCATGCTAGGCAGGTACTACTGGACCATGCTAGGTAGGTACTACTGGATCATGTTAGGTAGGTACTACTGGACCATGCTAGGTAGGTACTACTGGACCATGCTAGGTAGGTACTACTGGACCATGTTAGGTAGGTACTATTGGACCATGCTAGGCAGGTACTACTAGACCATGCTAGGCAGGTACTACTGGACCATGCTAGGTAGGTACTACTGGACCATGCTAGGTAGGTACTACTGGACCATGCTAGGTAGGTACTAATGGACCATGCTAGGCAGGTACTACTGGACCATGCTAGGTAGGTATTACTGGACCATGCTAGGTAGGTATTACTTGACCATGCTAGGCAGGTACTACTGGACCATGCTAGGTAGGTACTACTGGACCATGTTAGGTAGGTACTACTGGACCATGCTAGGTAGGTACTACTGGACCATGCTAGGTAGGTACTACTGGACCATGCTAGGTAGGTACTAATGGACCATGCTAGGCAGGTACTACTGGACCATGCTAGGTAGGTACTACTGGACCATGCTAGGTAGGTACTTCTGGACCATGCTAGGTAGGTACTACTGGACCATGCTAGGTAGGTACTACTGGACCATGCTAGGTAGGTACTACTGGACCATGCTAGGTAGGTACTACTGGACCATGCTAGGTAGGTACTACTGGACCATGCTAGGTAGGTACTACTGGACCATGCTAGGTAGGTACTACTGGACCATGCTAGGCAGGTACTACTGGACCATGCTAGGTAGGTACTACTGGACCATGCTAGGTAGGTACTACTGGACCATGCTAGGCAGGTACTACTGGACCATGCTAGGCAGGTACTACTGGACCATGCTAGGTAGGTACTACTGGACCATGCTAGGTAGGTATTACTGGACCATGCTAGGTAGGTACTACTGGACCATGCTAGGCAGGTACTACTGGACCATGCTAGGCAGGTACTACTGGACCATGCTAGGTAGGTACTACTGGACCATGCTAGGCAGGTACTACTGGACCATGCTAGGCAGGTACTACTGGACAATGCTAAGTAGGTACTACTGGACCATGCTAGGCAGGTACTACTGGACCATGCTAGGTAGGTACTACTGGACCATGCTAGGTAGGTACTTCTGGACCATGCTAGGTAGGTACTACTGGACCATGCTAGGTAGGTACTACTGGACCATGCTAGGTAGGTACTACTGGACCATGCTAGGCAGGTACTACTGGACCATGCTAGGTAGGTACTACTGGACCATGCTAGGTAGGTACTACTGGACCATGCTAGGTAGGTACTACTGGACCATGCTAGGCAGGTACTACTGGACCATGCTAGGCAGGTACTACTGGACCATGCTAGGCAGGTACTACTGGACCATGCTAGGCAGGTACTACTGGACCATGCTAGGCAGGTACTACTGGACCACTGCCACCATCCCACTAGACTCAGGGACTGATAACCTCGTCTTCTACAGTCACCAATCCCAACACCTTCAAGGAACCTCTGTAGTGGGTTAAGCCACTTGTTAAGGATAAAACACCTGCTCAAAAAAAACAGGTGTGTTATTTACCACGTCGAAAGGAAATTTAAGAAAAATGTAGGGAGAAAAGAGTTTTTGGTGGAGTTAAGAATGAGGATGTTATAATATAGTGGTGATAATTCTCTGTCTCTGTATGTCTCTGTCTCTGTCTCTCTCTGTCTCTGTCTGTCTCTGTCTCTGTCTGTCTCTGTCTGTCTCTGTCTCTCTATCCTTGGTTAGGCCTCATCTAGATTATGCTGCACAGTTTTGGTCACCGTATTACAGAATGGATATAAATGCTCTGGAAAACGTACAAAGGAGGATGACTAAGTTGATCCCACGTATCAGAAATCTTGCCTATGAGGATAGACTGAGGGCCCTGAATCTGCACTCTCTAGAAAGGCGTAGAATTAGGGGGGATATGATTGAGGTGTATAAATGGAAAACAGGAATAAATAAAGGGAATGTAAATAGCGTGCTAAAAATATCTAGTATTGACAGGACTCACAGCAATGGCTTTAAGTTGGATAAATTCAGATTCAGGAAGGATATAGGAAAGCATTGGTTTGGTAATAGAGTTGTCGATGAGTGGAACAAACTCCCGAGTACAGTTATAGAGGCTAAAACGTTGTGTAGTTTTAAAAATAGGCTAGATAAATATATGAGTGGGTGCGGGTGGGTGTGAGTTGGTCCTGACTAGTTTGTGCTACTAGGTCAGATGCCGTGCTCCTTCCTTAAGTGAATGTAACCTGACCTGACTGGGTCGGGGCATTGGCTTAAGCCGGTGGGAGACTTGGACCTGCCTCGCATGGGCCAGTAGGCCTGCTGCAGTGTTCCTTCTTTCTTATGTTCTGTCTCTGTCTCTCTCTGTCTCTGTCTCTCTCTGTCTCTGTCTCTCTCTGTCTCTCTCTGTCTTTGTATCTGTCTCTCTGTCTCTGTCTCTCGCTGTCTCTGTCTCTCTTTGTCTGTCTCTGTCTCTGTCTCTGTCTCTCTCTGTCTCTGTCTCTGTCTCTGTCTGTCTCTGTATCTGTCTCTGTCTCTGTCTCTCTCTGTCTCTGTATCTGTCTCTCTCTGTATCTGTCTCTGTCTCTCTCTCCACACACACACACACTGTACACACCCCAGTGTACACAACACTGTACACACCAGTGTACACAACACACTGTACACACCAGTGTACACAACACTGTACACACCAGTGTACACAACACTGTACACACCAGTGTACACAACACACTATACACACCAGTGTACACAACACACTGTACACACTAGTGTACACAACACACTGTACACACCAATGTACACAACACACTGTACACACCAGTGTACACAACACTGTACACACCAGTGTACACAACACACTACACACCAGTGTACACAACACACTGTACACCAGTGTACACAACACTGTACACCAGTGGACACAACGCTGTACACCAGTGTACACTACACTAAACAACACATTGTACACCAGTGTACACAACACTACAACAACACTGTACACCAGTGTACACAACACACTGTACACAAGTGTACACAACACTGTACACCAGTGTACACAACACACTGTACACCAGTGTACACAACACACTGTACACCAGTGTACACAACACACTGTACACCAGTGTACACAACACACTGTACACCAGTGTACACAACACACTGTACACCAGTGTACACAACACACTGTACACCAGTGTGTACACACAACTGTACACCATGTACACAACACTTACTTGTGACACACACTGTACACAGGTACACACACACACCAGTGTACACAACACATTACAGTGTCACAATACTGTACACAGTGTACACACACACTGTACACCAGTGTACCAACAAAATTACACTACACACACTGTGACACCAGTGTACACAGACACTGTACACCAGTGTACACATGCACATGTAAAAACACTGTACACCAGTGTACAACATACTGTACACCATGTACACAACACACTGTACACCAGTGTACACAACATTGTACATCAGTGTACACAATGCACTGTACACCAGTGTACACAACACGCTGTACACCAGTGTAAACACTAAACTAGTGTACACAACACTACACAACATACTGTACACCAGTGTACACAACACTGTACACAGTGTACACAACACACTGTACACAGTGTACACAATGTACACCAGTGTACACACTGTACACCAGTATACACAACACACTGTACACAAGTGTACACACACTGTACACCAGTGTACACAACACTGTACATCAGTGTACACAATACACTGTACACCAGTGTACACAACACTGTACACCAGTGTACACAACACTGTACACCAGTGTACACAACACTGTACATCAGTGTACACAATACACTGTACACCAGTGTACACAACACTGTACACCAGTGTACACAATACACTGTACACCAGTGTACACAATACACTGTACACCAGTGTACACAACACTGTACACCAGTGTACACAACACACTGTACACCAGTGTACACAACACTGTACACCAGACACACTACACAACACACTGTACACCAGTGTGCACTACACAACACTGAACACCAGTGTACACAACACTACACAACACTGTACACCAGTGTACACACAACACTGTACACACCAGTGTACACAACACTGTACACACCAGTGTACATAACACTACACAACACACTGTACACACCAGTGTACACAACACTGTACACACCAGTGTACACAACACTGTACACACCAGTGTACACAACACTACACACCCGTGTACACACTGTACACACCAGTGTACACAACACTACACACCAGTGTACACAACACTGTACACACCAGTGTACACAACACTGTACACACCAGTGTACACAACACTGTACACACCAGTGTACACAACACACTGTACATCAGTGTACAAAATACACAACACACTGTAAACACCAGTGTACACAGCACTGTACACCAGTGTACACAACGTTACACAAAACACTGTACACCAATGAACACTACTGTACACTAGTGTACACAACACACTGTACACCAGTGTACACAACATTGTACATCAGTGTACACAATACACTGTACACCAGTGTACACATACAGTACACCAGTGTACACAACACACTGTACACCAGTGTACACAACACACTGTACACAAGTGTACACAACACTGTAAACCAGTGTACACAACACACTGTACACCAGTGTACACAATGTAAACCAGTGTACACAGCACTACACAACATACTGTACACCAGTGTACACAACACTGTACATCAGTATACACAATACACTGTACGCCAGTGTACACAACACTGTACACCAGTATACACAACACACTGTACACCAGTGTACACAACACTGTACACCAGTGTACACAACACTGTACACCAGTGTACACAACACACTGTACACCAGTGTACACAACGTACTGTACACCAGTGTACACAACACACTGTACACAAGTGTACACAACACACTGTACACCAGTGTGCACAACACACTGTACACCAGTGTACACAACACACTGTACACCAGTGTACACAACACACTGTACACCAGTGTACACAACACTACACAACATACTGTACACCAGTGTACACAACACTGTAAACCAGTGTACACAACACTACACATACTGTACACCAGTGTACACAACACTGTACACCAGTGTACACAACACACTGTACACCAGTGTACACAACACTGTACACCAGTGTACACAACACTGTACACCAGTGTACACAACATACTGTACACCAGTGTACACAACACTGTACACCAGTGTACACAACACTGTACACCAGTGTACACAACACTGTACACCAGTGTACACAACATACTGTACACCAGTGTACACAACACACTGTACACCAGTGTACACAACACACTGTACACCAGTGTACACAACACACTGTACACCAGTGTACACAACACACTGTACACCAGTGTACACAACACACTGTACACCAGTGTACACAACACACTGTACACCAGTGTACACAACACACTGTACACCATTGTACACAACACACTGTACACCAGTGTACACATACTGTACACCAGTGTACACAACACACTGTACATCAGTGTACACACAACACCTGTAAAACACCAGTGTACACAACAACTGTACACCAGTGTACACAACTGTTACACAAAACACTGTACACACAATGAACACTACTGTACACTAGTGTACACAACACTGTACACCAGTGTACACAACAATGTACATCATGTATACAACACACTGTACACCAGTGTACACAACAGTACACCAGTGTACACAACACACTGTACACCAGTGTACACAACACACTGTACACCAGTGTAAAACAAACAGTGTAACAATAACACTATGCACAGTGTACACAACACTACACCAGTGTACACACATGTAATCAGTGTACACAAGGACTTTCACCATTACTGTACACCAGTATACACAAACACTGTACATCAGTAGTACACAATACACTGTACACCAGTGTACACAACACTGTACACCAGTGTACACAACACACTGTACACCAGTGTACACAACACTGTACACCAGTGTACACAACACTGTACATCAGTGTACACAATACACTGTACACCAGTGTACACAACACACTGTACACCAGTGTACACAACACACTGTACACCAGTGTACACAACACTGTACATCAGTGTACACAACACACTGTACACCAGTGTACACAACACTGTACACCAGTGTACACAACACACTGTACACCAGTGTACACAACACGTACACCAAGTGACAACACTGTACACCCGTGTACACAACACTGTACACCAGTGTACACAACACTGTACATCAGTGTACACAACACACTGTACACCAGTGTACACAACACTGTACACCAGTGTACACAATACACTGTACACCAGTGTACACAACACTGTACACCAGTGTACACAATACACTGTACATCAGTGTACACAACACACTGTACACCAGTGTACACAACACACTACACAACACAAAACAATACTGGCTTGACTTGCATTGTACTGGTATAAGACGTGTACTAGAGTTGGGTGTGTAGTTGAAAAGTTTGGCCTACACAGTAGGCTTCTTCAGTCACATACAGAGGCAGCAGGTGTAGTAGTGGAGATGAGGGGGTCAGTCCCTCAGTCTTGGAGAAGAGTTCAGCTCCATGGTCTGGAACAATATAAAGCTCTAATATCATGGTCTGGAACAATATAAAGCTCTAATATCATGGTCTGGAACAATATAAAGCTCTAATATCATGGTCTGGAACAATATAAAGCTCAGATATCATGGTCTGGAACAATATAAAGCTCAGATATCATGGTCTGGAACAATATAAAGCTCAGATATCATGGTCTGGAACAATATAAAGCTCAGATATCATAGTCTGGAACAATCTGATATGTCAGCTTTATATTGTTCCAGACCATGGAGCTGAACTCTTCTCCAAGACTGAGGGACTGACCCCCTCATCTCCACTACTACACCTGCTGCCTCTGTATGTGACTGAAGAAGCCTACTGTGTAGGCCAAAATTATCATCAGTAAAGATACCCAACTGTTGTACATGTGTCTTATTTTATACCATTATCAATATAACTGACAGATACTGTAGTACAACGGTATCTTGGTACAGGGGACAGCATTCACAGATGTCATCTCCCAGGTGGTGTTAATGGTGGTATAACTGGAGTATACTTGGTGTACTGGGGGTCAACGCCCCCGTGGGCCGGTCCATGACCAGGCCTGGTGGTGGATCAGGACCTGATCAACCAGGCTGTTACTGCTGGCCGCACGTAAATCAACGTAGGAACCACAGCCCGGCTGGTCAGGTACTGACTTTGTCCAGCAGGTCCCTCTTGACAATCAGGGGTCTTGAAGACAGCTAGGGTTCTTGAAGACAACCAGGGGTCTTGAAGACAACCAGGGGTCTTGACGACAGTCAGGTGTCTTGAAGACAGTCAGGGTCTTTTGGTAATCCCCCTTATGTATGCTGGGAGGCAGTTGAACAGTCTTGGGCCCCTGACATTTATTGTGTTGTCTCTCAGTGTACTCGTGGCGCCCCTGCTTTTCATTGGAGGGATGTCGCATCTCCTGCCCAGTCTTTTGCTTTCGTAGGGAGTGATTTTCGTGTGCAAATTTGGAAGTAATCCCTCTAGGATTTTCCAATTGTATAAAGTCTTGAACATGTAGTCACTGGAACAGATGAGAGAGAGATGCATCATGATATATACCTGGAAAGTACTCGAGGTCCTGGTCCCAAATCTGCAAGATAAACACAGTGAGGAGCAGGGGTGAGGTGGGCACAATAAGGGAACACTGTATCAACATCCATATCCCCAGATTATTCAACATCTTACCAAGTGTAGAAGTCTTCAAGAGGAAACTGGACAAATACCTTCACCAGGTGCCAGATCAACCAGGCTGTGATGGGCATGTGGGGCAGCAGGCTTCCAGCAGCAACAGCCTTTTTGACATGGCAAACACCTGACGAGCCTGGCCCATGGCCGGGCTCTGAGAGTAGCAAGACTCTCGAAACTCATCAAAGGTACCTTTGTAGAGTGGGGCTGTCTGTTGTTTTTAGTGTGTGTGGGATGACCCCTGTGTCCATGCTCTCCATAGAATGCTGAAGGCACGCGACAGGGGCTTCTTGCAGTTCTTGATGAACACGGACAGTTCTTGATGAACACGGACAGTTCTTGATGAACACGGAATTCCATGAGTCTGGGCCTGGGGCAGAGTGCATGTCCATGTTTTTTTCGAAATCTTGTGGCGTTAGGATAATATCAGATTTTTGAATTGACCAAATTTTGAATCTCGGTCATAAAAAATAATTTAGATTGTCGACTCTTAGTCTGGTTAACAGCTCACTAAACACAGTGATATTGGGACTTTAGTATCTCACTCATTTCTTTGTTGTTATCTGTGTAAGACCCATCTCGTCTAAGCAGGGGTCCAATACTGGACGCTGTTTTGGCCTTAGATTTGACATAAGAAGAGACATATTTTGGGTTTCTTTCAATTTCATCGATGGCTTTACGTTCTTCCTGATATGATTCCTTAATTAAGCTTAAGTTCGATATTTGCTATTTCTCTGCCCAGTGCCTCCCTTCGTATTTCAGATATATTGGCCCCTCTCAGCAGCTGTGTGATTCTTCACCTTCGTTTGTATAAGGAGCGTCTCTCTCTTTCTAGTTTACATCTTCTCTTCATTTTTCTTAAAGGAATATGCCTTGAGCAGACCTCAAGAGCCACAGAGATAATTCTTTCCAGGCAAAAGTTTGGATCCATGTTGTTTAAGATATCTTCCCACCTTGTTTCATTTAGGACACGGATGACTTGTTCACACTGTGTGTTTTTGTTATTGAAGTTGAATTTAGTGAAGGCGCCCTCATAACTGGTCACATTTTGCTGGTCAGGAGGCATACATGTCTGTACCTCTGTTATGTTGTCATCTGAGTGTATTGTCTTTGATACTGTTATATTACTTATCATATCATCATTGTTGGTGAAGATGAGGTCCAGTGTATTTTCCAGTCTTGTTGGCTCTATTATTTGCTAGTTACCTTTGATATACCTTTGAAGGTATATGGTGGTAGTGGCAGTGGTGGTAGTGGCGGTGGTATTGGTAGTGGTGTTAGTTCTAAGAACCAGCAGCTAACTTCGCTACCAGAGTCTTCCAAGAATAGTGACAGCTCCTTGCTCTCTCTCTCCCTCCCTCCCTCCCTCTCTCTCTCTCTCTCTCTCTCTCTCTCTCTCTCTCTCTCTCTCTCTCTCTCTCTCTCTCTCTCTCTCTCTCTCTCACACACGTGAGGACCTTACCAGCTCCCTCATGAAGACAGGGGGTCATGAAGACAGCTAGGGGTCTTGAAGACAGCTGGGTGGGTCTTCAAGACAGTTAGGGGGTCTTGAAGACAGCTAGGGTGGTAGTGAAGACAGCTAGGGTGATAGTGAAGACAGCCAGGGGGTCTTGAAAACAGCCAGGGGGTCTAGAAGACAGCCAGGGAGGTCTTGAAGACAGCCAGGGAGGTCTTGAAGACAGCCAGGGGGTCTTGAAAACAGCCAGGGGTCTTGAAAACAGCCAGGGGGTCTTGGCAGCCAAGGGTCTTGACAGCTAGGGGGTCTTGAAGACAGCTAGGAATCTTGAAGACCTCCAGGGGTCTTGAAGACAGCTAGTTCTAGCTATCTACCTATCATGTTTTGAAGGTTCTAGATATTTGGAAGTGCCTGGGAGGTACTGGAAATGCCTGGGAGGTGCTGAGAGTGCTTAGGAGGTACCGGGAGATGCTGGAATTGCATTGGAGGTGCTGGAAGTGCCTAGGAGGTACGGGGAGTGCATAGGAGGTGCTGGGAGTGCCTGGGACTCCATGGAAGGTGCTAGGAGTGTCTGGGAGGTGCTGAGAGTGTCTGGGAGGAACTAGGAGTGCTTAGGTGGTACCATTAGGTGCTGGGAGTGCCTGGGAGGTACTGGGAGTGTCTGGGAGGTACTGGGAGTGCCTGGGTGATACTGGGAGTGCCTGGGTGGTACTGGGAGTGTCTGGGTGATACTGGGAGTGCCTGGGTGGTACTAGGAGTGTCTGGGAGGTGCTGGGTGTGCCCGGGTGGTACTGGGAATGCCTGGGTGGTACTGGGAGTGCCTGGCTGGTACTGGGAGTGCCTAGGTGGTACTGGTAGTGCCTGGATAGTACTGGGAGTGCCTAGGTGGTACTGGTAGTGCCTGAGAGGTACTGGGAGTGCCTGGGTGTTACTATGCGGTACTGGGAGTGTCTGAGTGGTACTGGGAGTGCCTGAGTGGTACTGGGAGTGCCTGGGTGGTACTGGGAGTGCCTAGGTGGTACTGGTAGTGCCTGAGAGGTACTGGGAGTGCCTGGGTGTTACTATGCGGTACTGGGAGTGCCTGGGTGGTACTGGGAGTGCCTGGGTGGTACTGGGAGTGCCTAGGTGGTACTGGTAGTGCCTGAAAGGTACTGGGAGTGTCTGGGTGTTACTATGCGGTACTGGGAGTGCCTGGGTGGTACTGGGAGTGCCTGGGTGGTACTGGGAGTGCCTAGGTGGTACTGGGAGTGCCTGGATAGTACTGGGAGTGCCTGGGTAGTACTGGGAGTGCCTGGGTGGTACTGGGAGGACCTGTGAGTGCCTTGGAGGTACTGGGAGTGCCTGAGAGGAGCAGGAATTGCCTAGGAGGTCCTGAGAGTGCCCAGGAGGTCCTGGGAGTGCCCAGGAGGTCCTGGAAGTGCCCGGGAAATTCTGGGAGTGCCTGGGTGGTACTGGGAGTGTCTGGGAGGTTCTATGAGTGCCCGGGAGGTGCTGAAAGTGCCTGAGAGGTCCGAGAAGTGCCTTGGTGGTACGGGGAGTGCCCAGAAAGTGCTGGGTGTGGCTGGAACGTACTGGGAGTGCCCGGAAAGTGCTGGGTGTACCTGGGACGTACTGGGAGTGCCTGGGAGGTTCTGGGAGTGCCCAAGAGGTTCTGGGAGTGCCTGGGAGGTCCTCGAAGTGCCTGACTTGGTAATGTGATGCCGGGGAGGTTTTGGGAGTGCCTGGGAGGTCCTCGAAGTGCCTGGGTGGTACGGGGAGTGCCTGGGAGGTAGTGGGAGTGTCTGAGAGGTTCTATGAGTGCTCGGGAGGTTTTGGGAGTGCCTGGGAGGTACTGGAAGTGCCTTGGGAGGTCCTGGGAGTGCCCAGGAGGTTCTGGGAGTGCCTGGGAGGTCCTCGAAGTGCCTGGCTTGGTAATGTGATGCCCGGGAGATTCTGGGAGTGCCTGGGAGGTCCTGGAAGTGCCTGGGTGGTACTGGGAGTGCCTGGGAGGTGCTAGAAGTGCCTGGGAGGTCCTCGAAGTGCCTGGCTTGGTACTGTGAGTGCCCGGGAGGTTTTGGGAGTGCCTGTGAGGTCCTGGAAGTGCCTTGGTGGTACGAGGAGTGCCCGGAAGGTGCTGGGTGTGCCCAGGAGGTCCTGGGAGTGCCCGGGAGATTCTGGGAGTGCTTGGGAGGTCCTGGAAGTGCCTGGGTGGTACTGAGAGTGCCTGGGAAGTAGTGGGAGTGTCTGGGAGGTCCTGGGAGTGCCCGGGAGATGCTGGAAGGGCCTGGGTACTGGGATTGCCTGGGAGGCCCTCGAAGTGCCTGGCTTGGTACTGTGAGTGCCCGGGAGGTTTTGGGAGTACCTGGGAGGTCCTGGAAGTGCCTTGGTGGTACGGGGAGTGCCCGGAAGGTGCTGGGTGTGCCTGGGAGGTACTGGAAGTGCCTGGGAAGTCCTGGTAGTGCCCAGGAGGTTCTGGGAGTGCCTGGGAGGTCCTCGAAGTGCCTGGCTTGGTAATGTGATGCCCGGGAGGTTTTGGGAGTGCCTGGGAGGTCCTCGAAGTTCCTGGGTGGTACGGGGAGTACCCGGGAGGTGCTGGGAGTGCCCGGGAGGTCCTGGGAGTGCCCTGTAGGTTCTGGAAGTGCCTGGGAGGTCCTAGAAGTGCCTGGGTGGTACTGGGAGTGCCGGAGGTAGTGGGAGGTCCTGGGAGTGCCCTGGAGGTTCTGGGAGTGCCTGGAGAGGTCTTGGAAGTGCCTGGGTGGTACTGGGAGTGCCTGGGAGGTCCTGGAAGTGCCTGGGAGGTGCTGGGAATACCTGAGAGGTGCTGGGAGTATCTGGGAGGTACTGGGAGTGCCTGGGTGGTACTGGGAGTGCCTGTTAGGTACTGGGAGTCCCTGAGATGTACTATGAATACCTGGGTGGTACTGGAAGTGCCTTGGAGGTACTGGGAGTGCCTTGGTGGTACTGGGAGTGCCTAGGAGGTGCTGGGAAGTGCTGGGAGTGCCACACCCTTCTTGCCACTTGGCACTACACTAATATTACTGCTAGTATAAACTGCCAACCTTGTTGTTACTGTTGCTTCTGTTCCTGTTCCTGTTACTGTTGCTGTTGTTACTGTTGCTGCTGTTACTGTTGCTGATGTTCCTATTGCTGCTGTTACTGATCCTGTTGCTGTTGTTACTGATGCTGCTGTTCCTGTTACTGTTCCTGTTTATGCTGTTCCTGTTGCTACTGCTGTTGCTATTCCTTTTTTTACTGATGTTGCTGTTCCTGTTTTCCTGCTGTTGCTGTTTTACTGCTGTTGCTGTTCCTGTTTTTGCTGCTGTTGCTGCTCCTGTTTTACTGCTGTTGCTGTTGCTGTTTTACTGCTGTTGCTGTTTTACTGCTGTTGCTGTTTTCCTGCTGTTGCTGTTTTACTGCTGTTGCTGTTCCTGTTTTTGCTGCTGTTGCTGTTCCTGTTTTACTGCTGTTGCTGTTCCTGTTTTACTGCTGTTGCTGTTCCTGTGTTACTGCTGTTGCTGTTCCTGTTTTTGCTGCTGTTGCTGTTCCTGTTTTACTGCTGTTGCTGCTCCTGTTTTACTGCTGTTGCTGTTCCTGTTTTTACTGCTGTTGCTGTTCCTGTTTTACTGCTGTTGCTGTTCCTGTTTTTACTGCTGTTGCTGTTTTACTGCTGTTGCTGTTCCTGTTTTTGCTGCTGTTGCTGTTCCTGTTTTACTGCTGTTGCTGTTCCTGTTTTACTGCTTTTGCTGTTCCTATTTTTACTGTTGTTGCTGTTCCTGTTTTACTGCTGTTGTTGTTCCTGTTTTACTGCTGTTCCTGTTTTTACTGCTGTTCCTGTTTTTACTGCTGTTGCTGTTCCTGTTTTACTGCTGTTGCTGTTCCTGTTTTACTGCTGTTGCTGTTCCTGTTTTTCTGTTGCTGTTGCTGTTCCTGTTTTTGCTGCTGTTGCTGTTCCTGTTTTGCTGCTGTTGCTGTTACTGTTTTACTGCTGTTGTTGTTCCTGTTTTGCTGCTGTTGCTGTTCCTGTTTTACTGCTGTTGCTGTTCCTGTTTTTGATGCTGTTGCTGTTCCTGTTTTACTGCTGTTGCTGTTCCTGTTTTTGCTGCTGTTGCTGTTACTGTTTTTGCTTCTGTTGCTGTTCCTGTTTTTGCTGCTGTTGCTGTTCCTGTTTTTGGTGCTGTTCCTGTTTTACTGCTGTTCCTGTTTTTGCTGCTGTTGCTGTTCCTGTTTTACTGCTGTTCCTGTTTTTGCTGCTGTTGGTGTTCCTGTTTTACTGCTGTTCCTGTTTTTGCTGCTGTTGGTGTTCCTGTTTTACTGCTGTTCCTGTTTTTGCTGCTGTTGGTGTTCCTGTTTTACTGCTGTTCCTGTTTTTGCTGCTGTTGGTGTTCCTGTTTTACTGCTGTTCCTGTTTTTGCTGCTGTTGCTGTTCCTGTTTTACTGCTGTTCCTGTTTTTGCTGCTGTTACTGTTCTTGTTTTACTGCTGTTGCTGTTCCTGTTTTTGCTGCTGTTGTTGTTCCTGTTTTACTGCTGTTGCTGTTCCTGTTTTTGCTGCTGTTGCTGTTCCTGTTTTACTGCTGTTGTTCCTGTTTTGCTGCTGTTGCTGTTCCTGTTTTTGCTGCTGTTGCTGTTCCTGTTTTACTGATGTTGCTGTTCCTGTTTTTGCTGCTGTTGCTGTTCCTGTTTTTACTGCTGTTGTTCCTGTTTTTTACTGCTGTTGCTGTTCCTGATTTACTGCTGTTCCTGTTTTTGCTGCTGTTGCTGTTCCTGTTTTACTGCTGTTCCTGTTTTTGCTGCTGTTGCTGTTCCTGTTTTACTGCTGTTCCTGTTTTTGCTGCTGTTGCTGTTCCTGTTTTACTGCTGTTCCTGTTTTTGCTGCTGTTACTGTTCTTGTTTTACTGCTGTTGCTGTTCCTGTTTTTGCTGCTGTTGCTGTTCCTGTTTTACTGCTGTTGCTGTTCCTGTTTTTGCTGCTGTTGCTGTTCCTGTTTTACTGCGGTTGTTCCTGTTTTGCTGCTGTTGCTGTTCCTGTTTTTGCTGCTGTTGCTGTTCCTGTTTTACTGATGTTGCTGTTCCTGTTTTTGCTGCTGTTGCTGTTCCTGTTTTGCTGCTGTTGGTGTTCCTGTTTTACTGCTGTTGCTGCTCCTGTTTTACTGCTGTTGCTGTTCCTGTTTTTTACTGCTGTTGCTGTTCCTGTTTTACTGCTGTTGCTGTTCCTGTTTTTTACTGCTGTTGTTGTTGCTCATATCTGTCCTGTCTAATATCCTTTGCTGTTAACACAAGCAGTAAGGCTGTTAGACAGCAGACACAAGCAGACCTGCTACCAGTAGTCACCAGCAGACCTGCTACCAGCAGACACCAGTGGACCTGCTACCAGTAGACACCAGACACCAGCAGACCTGCTACCAGCAGACACCAGCAGACCTGCTACAGCAGGCACCAGCAGACCTGCTACCAGCAGTCACCAGCAGACCTGCTACCAGCAGACACCAGTGGACCTGCTACCAGTAGACACCAGACACCAGCAGACACCAGCAGACCTGCTACAGCAGGCACCAGCAGACCTGCTACCAGCAGGCACCAGCAGACCTGCTACCAGCAGACACCAGTGGACCTGCTACCAGCAGGCACCAGCAGACCTGCTACCAGCAGGCACCAGCAGACCTGCTACCAGTAGTCACCAGCAGACCTGCTACCAGCAGACACCAGTGGACCTGCTACCAGTAGACACCAGACACCAGCAGACCTGCTACCAGCAGACACCAGCAGACCTGCTACCAGCAGGCACCAGCAGACCTGCTACCAGCAGTCACCAGCAGACCTGCTACCAGCAGACACCAGTGGACCTGCTACCAGTAGACACCAGACACCAGCAGACCTGCTACCAGCAGACACCAGCAGACCTGCTACAGCAGGCACCAGCAGACCTGCTACCAGCAGTCACCAGCAGACCTGCTACCAGCAGACACCAGTGGACCTGCTACCAGTAGACACCAGACACCAGCAGACCTGCTACCAGCAGACACCAGCAGACCTGCTACCAGCAGGCACCAGCAGACCTGCTACCAGCAGTCACCAGCAGACCTGCTACCAGCAGACACCAGTGGACCTGCTACCAGTAGACACCAGACACCAGCAGACCTGCTACCAGCAGACACCAGCAGACCTGCTACTAGCAGACACCAGCAGACCTGCTACCAGCAGGCACCAGCAGACCTGCTACCAGCAGTCACCAGCAGACCTGCTACCAGCAGGCACCAGCAGACACCAGCGGACCTGCTACTAGCAGACACCAGCAGACCTGCTACCAGCAGGCACCAGCAGACCTGCTACCAGCAAGCACCAGCAGATCTGCTAACAGCAGACACCAGCAGACCTGCTACCAGCATGCACCAGCAGACACCAGCAGACCTGCTACCAGCAGTCACCAGCAGACCTGCTACCAGCAGTCACCAGCAGACCTGCTACCAGCAGTCACCAGCAGACCTGCTACCAGCAGTCACCAGCAGACCTGCTACCAGCAGTCACCAGCAGACCTGCTACCAGCAGACACCAACAGACCTGCTACCAGCAGACACCAACATACCTGCTACCAGCAGTCACCAGCAGACCTGCTACCAGCAGTCACCAGCAGACCTGCTACCAGCAGACACCAACAGACCTGCTACTAGCAGACACCAACATACCTGCTACCAGCAGACCTGCTACCAGCACTCACCAGCAGACCTGCTACCAGCACTCACCAGCAGACCTGCTACCAGCACTCACCAGCAGACCTGCTACCAGCAGACAACAGCAGACCTGCTACCAGCAGACACCAACAGACCTGTTACCAGCAGACACTACCAGCAGATATTACCAGCAGACACCAGCATCAGACACTACCAGCAGCAGACACCACCAGCAGACACAGACACCACCAGCAGACACAGACACCAGCAGGAAAGACATAAAATATTCCAGGAAAACGTTTCTGTGTTGTATTTAAAAGTTGTCTTGATGTGTGTGACGTCACCAGCAGTGAGGGGGAGAGAGGCGACCCCTGAACCCTCCAACACGGTGGCCACCCCTGAACCCTCCAACACGGTGGCCACCCCTGAACCCTCCAACACGGTGGCCACCCCTGAACCCTCCAACACGGTGGCCACCCCTGAACCCTCCAACACGGTGGCCACCCCTGAACCCTCCAACACGGTGGCCACCCCTGAACCCTCCAACACGGTGGCCACCCCTGAACCCTCCAACACGGTGGCCACCCCTGAACCCTCCAACACGGTGGCCACCCTGAACCCTCCAACACGGTGACCACCCCTGAACCCTCCAACACGGTGGCCACCCCTGAACCCTCCAACACGGTGACCACCCCTGAACCCTCCAATACGGTGGCCACCCCTGAACCCTCCAATACGGTGGCCACCCCTGAACCCTCCAACACGGTGGCCACCCCTGAACCCTCCAACACGGTGGCCACCCCAGCTAGTATTGATTCCCACGTACGCCCGTAACACACACACACACACACACACCAGCAGTTATACGACAGGGTGACAGCAGTAAGACAAGAGAGAGAGGGGTGGGTAGATTACATTTTCTTGGACTGTAAGAAGGCGTTTGACACAGTTCCACACAAGAGATTAGTGCAGAAGCTGGAGGACCAGGCAGGGATAACAGGGAAGGCACTACAATGGATCAGGGAATACCTGTCAGGAAGACAGCAGCGAGAAATGGTACGTGGCGAGGTGTCAGAGTGGGCGCCGGTGAGGAGTGGGGTTCCACAGGGGTCAGTCCTAGGACCGGTGCTGTTTCTGGTATTTGTGAACGACATGACGGAAGGAATAGACTCCGAAGTGTCCCTGTTTGCAGATGATGTGAAGTTGATGAGAAGAATTCAATCGGACGAGGACCAGGCAGAACTACAAAGGGATCTGGATAGGCTGCAAGCCTGGTCCAGCAATTGGCTCCTGGAGTTCAACCCCACCAAGTGCAAAGTCATGAAGATTGGGGAAGGGCAAAGAAGACCGCAGACGGAGTACAGTCTAGGGGGCCAGAGACTACAAACCTCAATCAAGGAAAAAGATCTTGGGGTGAGTATAACATCAGGTACATCACCTGAGGCGCACATCAACCAAATAACTGCTGCAGCATACGGGCGCCTAGCAAACCTAAGAACAGCATTCCGACATCTTAATAAGGAATCGTTCAAGACCCTGTACACTGTGTACGTTAGGCCCATACTGGATTATGCAGCACCAGTTTGGAACCCACATTTAGCCAAGCACGTAAAGAAGCTAGAGAAAGTGCTAAAAATATCTAGTATTGACAGGACTCGCAGCAATGGCTTTAAGTTGGATAAATTCAGATTCAGGAAGGATATAGGAAAGCATTGGTTTGGTAATAGAGTTGTCGATGAGTGGAACAAACTCCCGAGTACAGTTATAGAGGCTAAAACGTTGTGTAGTTTTAAAAATAGGCTAGATAAATATATGAGTGGGTGCGGGTGGGTGTGAGTTGGTCCTGACTAGTTTGTGCTACTAGGTCAGATGCCGTGCTCCTTCCTTAAGTGAATGTAACCTGACCTGACTGGGTCAGGGCATTGGCTTAAGCCGATGGGAGACTTGGACTTGCCTCGCATGGGCCAGTAGGCCTGCTGCAGTGTTCCTTCTTTCTTATGTTCTTATGTTCTTATGTTTGCAACAAGACTAGTCCCGGAGCTAAGGGATATGACCTACGAGGAGAGGTTAAGGGAAATCGACCTGACGACACTGGAGGACAGGAGAGATAGGGGGGACATGATAACGACATATAAAATACTGAGAGGAATTAACAAGGTGGACAGAGACAGAATGTTCCAGAGATGGGACACAGCAACAAGGGGACACAGTTGGAAGTTGAAGACTCAGATGAATCACAGGGATGTTAGGAAGTATTTCTTCAGTCACAGAGTTGTCAGGAAGTGGAATAGTCTGGGAAGTGATGTAGTGGAGGCAGGTTCCATACACAGCTTTAAGAAGAGGTATGATAAAGCTCATGGTGCAGGGAGAGTGACCCAGTAAAAGGAAGAGGCGGGGCCAGGAGCCATGTCTCGACCCCCCGCAACCACAACTAGGGGAGTCCCCACACACACACAACACAAAAACAACACACACACA